>JABXWE010010695.1:0-10380 GCA_014611495.1 Limonius californicus | reverse complement strand
TAGTAGATTTAAAATTATTTAAATTGTAAACAACATACAAATAGTAATAAAAAAAATAAGCATTACATTATATCGTAGCACATAACAAGATTACACATAATTTAAATTTTGTTTCTGTAGGACAACGTTTTAACATACTCAAATCTCGTTAATATATATAAAATAAATTTATTTTAAGGTAACTGCCGGTTTGAAAATTTAGCAGCGACTAAATAATCGCAGAATTTTGTGATATGTTCGTCTGCTGGTTGATCGTTGATGAAATCAAATATAAAGCAGTCGCTCACTTCACTAGCTGGCAAATAGGGTAAACCAAACAAATAACGTAGCCATTGTCCTATTTCTGAATCCTTTTTTTTGTATTTTGTAGACAGTCCCAAACTTTTCAGTTTTCCAGCCATCCATGTACACAAATTCCACGGAACTAAGGAAACGTAAATTAGTGTAGCACGAAAATATTATTATATTTAGACTTTCCAAAAATTGGGGATTTTCATTCAGTTCTTGATAAATAAGTTTTGATGGTCGTTCTGCAATGTTTTCAACTGCTTTCCTTTTCGCACTGTTGCTCACTGCTTGCCTTTCTAGGGTTGCTGTCGATACTTCATGGTTATGAAGCAACACACTTTCTTCTAGGGCACCCTCTTTTATGTGTAACTTCGCAGAGCAACCTTTTTTATAACACCTCCAAGTAGTACTGCCACTTTTTAACACATTGCTTTTATAAAATTTGCACCCTTCTACTACTAACAGTTCTTTGCCTTTCTCGCTAAACATACGTTCCATTCTGGCTGGTGTGAACAAGCTGATGTCGCAAATTTAACTAATTGCGTTTTGCAAAAACAAATTATACTAAACGTAAGAAAACTCCCCTTGAAACTACACACCAATTGAAATAAACAACATTTTTAGATAACCATGTACCTTTCTTGAGTAAGACTTGTGATAAGGGGATTAAGATTAGGATTGGGAGAACTCGACCATGGTGTTAACTCCCAATCACGTCATTAGGGGAACTCGGTTGCGCCTATCGCCATATATTTATGCCCACTTTTAATTATTCATCCAAGTTGAATGATTTCTTCTATTATAGAATTCGGGGATGATACATCTTGTATAGATTTTATGGAACTAAATGAGTCGGTAAGGATAAGAAACTTTGATTGTTCTTTGTGTGCTTCCGCGTATTTCATTGCTTGGAAGATCACAGTTACTTCTCCTATGACAATACTGCTTAATGGTGGAAGTTCGAATTTGAATTGCTGATATGGCATTACAACGGCAGTTCCTACTTCGTCGTCTGTCTTTGAAGCATCAGTATAATATTTTTCAAATTGGTGGTACTTGTTACATATTTTATTTAATTTGGTTTCAAATGGCGGTATCAGGGCGGTATATCGCCTGATTTGTGTTTGGGAACTTGCTAAAAACTGATTGATTCATTGATCGAAAACTTCGATACGATATTTGTGAATATGTAGGGCGATTAATGCAAAATTCAATAGCACAAGAGATACAACAGGCAAAACTATTTTCATTAGAAGTAGACTCTAGCTAGATAGACGCAAGATATCACAATTTTAGATCAGCTTGGTTTGTGTGTGCGATATGTTTTCATGGGGAAGTTATAGGAAGATTCTTGAGAATTATTCCTGTTACTCTTGGCACCGGTAAAGCACAATATGAAGTAATTAAAAAAGAAATGAATGATTTGAATATTAATTTAAATTGGATGGTTAGTCAATCTTTCGATGAAGCTGCAAATATGAGTGGCCGATATAATGGACTTCAGGCTTATTTGAAGAAGATGCTCCGGATTCGCTATTTACCCATTGCCATGCACATGTACTTAGTTTAATTATTGGAGATATTACAATGTGTTGCATTAAATCTCAAGACCTATTTGGCTTGTTGCAAAATATAACAAATTTTAGAAGACAGTCACACAAACGAAATAATTTGTGGGTTGAAATTTTGGGAAATCATCATGGAATGGATAAATTACGACGACTTAAAAAAATTGGCGAAACAAGATAGAATAGCAAACATGCAGCACTTTTATCAATTTTTCATCAGTTAAATGAAAAACATTCTGATACGCACCGTTACATTAATTTGAAAGAAGTTCTACATACTTTAGGATACGACAGAAATATTGAAGCTAAAACTGCTAAAGCGGCCAGAGATTTATTAACCAAAATTACTTCATTTGATATGATCCTTACAGCTTTTATTTATCTCAATATTTTCATCGTTAGTACGCCGTTGTCGGAATATTTGCAAACTCGTGGCTTAGACTATTTAGCCGCTTGGAACAAAATTAAAAGTTTTAATGAAGAATGTAAAAGTTTAAGCAATGAATATGAATCATTTTATGATTCTGCTCAAAAATTTGGAATAGAGGTGGAATCACAATTAAATCATATTGAGTTAGATAATATCGAAATTAAGTATAAGCTTGGCATTCACAGAAGAAGATTTAAAAAAAGGATGGCCGATGAAACTACAGTTGACGACGGTGGAAACATGAACTCGGAGCAACTGTTTAGAGTAGAAGTGTTCCGATATATTTATGATGTACTGTTGGCGTCTATTGATAAGACATTTTTACAAAACAAGAACATTTTTGATAGTCTTGCATTCTTGGATTCGAAAAGATTCCATGATATCAACAAAGGGAAACTCCATGTTTCTGTTACGTCATTAGAGTTTCTTTCAACATCTTCTAAAATAGATTGTGAACAATTGTTCAATGAACTGCTTAATTTCGCCAAATCGTACAGTAGCATAGTTTTTGGCAAAAATATAGTGACTACTCATACAAATTTTGTACAGGCAAAATGTGTGTGTCTTGTGCTTTGAGGTGTTACACAAATATAACTTTCATTGTTCTGCATACACTTATTTATGTATTGCCTACAAATATTTATTGACTTTGACATGTACTCAAGTGAACTGTGAAAGAACTTTCTCTAAATTAAAAATAATTAATAACCGATTACGATCATCCATAAGTAATCAACTATTAGACTCGTTAATATGGTATCCACAGAAACGGATTTAAAGCCATCGGTACAGGTCATAATCGATCATTTTGGGAGGAGTTCAAAACAGCTGAAAAAATGCTGTTTATATAGGGGTAAGTGTTTCCAAATGTTTCATTGCAGGCGCCTGGACAGGCCCCTACAAATATTAGCGCCCTTGAAATAATATAGCTAGTCCGCGCCTGATGAGGACAACATACTGCGAGAAATTGCTATTAATCCCAGTCCCTCTGTTCGTCGTGTATCTGCACAAGTTAATGTACCACGAATGCGAGTTTGGAGAACATTAAAACGTCATGGTTTATATCCATTTCATATCTAACCTGTTCAAGCCCTCTTACCTACAGATTTCGCTAGTCGTATGGAATTTTGCCACTGGATCATTCAAAATAGAAACCTACATAATAGAATTTCATTCGCGAGTGAGGCAACATTTACAAGGAATGGATTAAAAGAGAAAAAACAGCATCTCTTGGGATTTGAAGAATCCATACGAAATCACAGTGTCAATTTATCAACATACATTTGCAGTGAATATCTGATGTGGAATTATTAATAACATGTTCATTGATCCATTCGTTTTTGAGAACCGCCGACAGATATTTAAATTTTCTAGAAGCTAATTTGGGAGGATTGTTGAGTGATGATCCTATGACGATCAGACATAGTATGTGGTACCAGCACGATGGTGCCCCTGGGCACTTTGCGTTACGTGTAAGACAATTTTTGAATCAACGGTTTGAAGGACGTGTAATTGCTAGAGGAGAGCAGCACCCCTGGCCCCCAAGACCTCCGAACTTGACTTGTTTAGATTATTATTTGTGGGGTGGTCATATGAAAGATATGGTATAGGTACCAAACACCCTCAGAGATTGTTGAAGATCTCAGGAGACGCATTTTTGAGGCAGCAACTAATTCGGAATAACAACGATATGTTACGTAGGGCAACCAGATCTCTCTTAAGAAGAGTCAGAATGTGTCTCGAGAGCAACGGTGGCCATTTTGATTAATCTTTATAGTAAAATTAAATTAAAATAAAAATAAATATTGGCTGTTCTGAAATTGTAATTAATTAAGAAATAATAATTTAACACTCTGCATTTTGAAAACGGTTTACTTTAGGGCATAACTTTATTAGAATTTTTAACTATATGTGGTCTAAGGATTACGTACACGAAGTAGTGACCTCATGTCATGGGACACCCTGTACTATATATTGCAAACAAGGCCTTCTTTTCGTGTTTATTTCTTCTACTTTTCTTTATATGATTGTTTTTAGTAATCCTTCTCTTCGTGGCCGATCATTTTGTCTCTTCATTTTATATGATTGAAAATATTTAGCATATTTGAATTTCCTATCCAATTTAAAAAGGAAAGTTTTATTGCATTTATTGCGTAAACGAATCTGTTTTCCTGTTAGTTCACGTTTGAATTAAAAAAGTCTGAAATGGTGCATTTGTTTCAGATCTACAATTAGTAGCAATGATTTTCTTACTGTTCAAATACAAATGAAATGGAAAGTAAAGTTACCTATTCGTTGAGAGCACATTCCTTAGTGGTTGTTTGTAGTGTTTTGAAAACTGAAAACAATCACTGGAAATTGTGATGTAACGTAATGCAATATGAAAGTACCGAGAATGCAGATGAATTAACCAGTATTAATAAAGCATCCCACGCAATTCATGATGTTTACACCACATCAAAAAATAATTAAACATGTTAAGAAATACATTCCTTAAATATCTTATAGCTGATATTCACAGCGTTCTGCATTAATCGCTTACATATGCTGTTTGTAATCGTTATTCCGCAACAGAATACATATAAATATATTACGATGACATTAATCAAAAGAATTTGCAATTCCAAGCAAAACGATATAACACAATGCAAATAAACTAATGTAACTAACGGAAGAAGTTTTAAGTTCAGTTTAGTTTGATGGCCGTGTATTTCAAGATGTACACAACCTGTATTCTGGTTACTCTGTTATTTTGTCTGGGAGCAACCGAAGAATCTACTAAAAATATCAAATTGCGTGAGTACCTTTTATAAACTAAAATCTATTTAATTATAATTATTTCCTGGTGTTGTAAGGTTTAGAAATAAAATATATATGAAGTATTGGCCCTTTCGTAACTGTGATATTGGCATTACTGTTATTTTACTTTCCCATGTTACAACTATGTGGACAAATTTTGCCTTCGTGAAAAATAAGAGCGGGTAAAGAAGGTTTTGACGGAAATAAGTAACTTACATATGTATTTATAGTAAACCAAATTTTCCAAAATATCTTAAAGCACAAACGTAAATTAGACATGCTTTTCATACATATTTTTTTAAATCTGAAGTTATGCAGGTGGACCTGATATATTATAGGCCCTATAATATAGAGCAATAGATTTATTTGTTGAACCTTGTATTATAACAATAAAAATACTCTTTTGAAAGATGTTGACGAACGTTTTTTAAGTCGGTTATTCTAATAAGAATATTCTACAAAATTTAAGATTTTTTAGCGGATGTTGGGGAGATGTATCACTTAACATCAATGGACGAATCTAGATGTAAAACAAAGTCAAGAAATGTTGAACCACTTTTGATTTAAATCCATAGTTTCTTCATAAATTAGTGTGAAGTTCATGCCGCAAAATTGTTAGAATTCCATTTTCACTGCGATGGGTTTTTGGAATTTATTATATATCTTAACAATTATCGTATTTTTGGTCTTTAACGACAGTTTGATGTGGGGTTTGACACCAAACCGCCATATCATAAGAAATGGAACAATTTTCTGTTATGTTTCAAAATGTACCTTGTTTTATTTTCTGCCAGTTTACCAGCAACTGCAATATTTTGCGCCACCTTTAATTTATGAAGAAACTATGGACCCCTAAATTAATAGTAGTTTAGGACTTTATTTTCCCCTCGGTTTACTACTTAAAATTAAGTGACTTTTCTATTCCCCTGTATACCAGGTGACCACAAGATGTGGTAACAGCATGTAACTTTTTTGTTTTGTGTCTATTATTTTTTAAATTTTAAACTAAAATGTAGCTGTATATACGTAGTTCTAATCATTTTTTAACATTAATTCTGACTTGAGCGGAACCAATAGCAATTCTTTATTTTTAAATGCAACCTGCGTTTTTAATCTTATTTGTAATATATTGAGATTTCAGTTTAAATTGTCCGAAATGTTCAGTTGCTTACTAAAAAACTTTGCAATTTTAAACGGCCATAACTTGTTTTTAAATAACCCAACTTAAGTTTTGTTACACATCTTAAATTGTCACTTTATTTGCTTTAATTTGATACCAAGAACGTACCTGCTTATTTTTTAAATGGGAAGAAGAAATAAAATTAGTGTATAACTAACTGATATTAAAAATAGCTAAGTTTTGCAATTTTATTGTTTATGCTATTTAAAAAATAATGATAAAGAATGTTATTAGTATTAAATTAAAGCAAATAATATGAAAATTAAAAAGTGTAACAAAAATTAAGTTGAGGTATTTAAAAAAAAGTTGTGGTCGTTTAAAAATCGAAAAGCTCGCTTTTTTATTTATCTTCTTCCCACAATGAATTTTTTAAAACCCATTTTAACAAAATAACACTTAAAATTGATTATCCTTTTGTTTTAAAAGCCAATTAGAGAAAAATTAATTATAACTATCATTAACGAGTATATACATTTTTTACGAAACAATTGAATATTTCGGTTATTTTCAACTCAAATGCCATTGTGTGACATATCAATGTATTAAAAATTTTACGGCTAAGACTATCACAACAAAATCGTGGCAGTCGCATTTAAAAATAAAAAATTGATGGCAGTTCCGGCCAAATCAGAAGTAAAAACAAATGTTAAAAAATGCTTCAAGTTGCGTATTTAGAGGTTATACAGTAGTCTACAATTTCAAAATAATAAGTTTGAAAACAAAAATGTTACATGCTGTTACCACATCTCGTGGTCACCCGGTATACAATTATTATATAATAATATAAATTATTCCAAGAATAGGATGTTGCAGGCTAAAAAAATGAAATTTAAATTAGTTTGTGATGAGCCTTGCATTACTGAATTACGACAACAATGTCTTAGTAACTTTATTGTTGATTTTTATTTAAATTTAAGTTTTCCCCTGTTTTCTAATTTAAAATACCATGGTGAAGTCAAATGCTACTTATAGTGATATTATAGATATTTGACTTGAACCATTTTCTCAGTAGGTACATAGAACTTAACCACCGTTCTCATCCATTGTCAATAATATATAATACGTAGCAACGCCATCCTGTCTGCAAAACTGTTTAATAATCATTTATTCTCATGTTCTTTTGTAAACCCGTACATAAGAACCATATAACAATGTTCAGAAGCTACAACAAAAATAATAATTTACTGCTGAATTGACGCTTATCATTTGAACGATAAATGGGTAATACAATTTATACCAAAATCACACTGCCTCTACACTGTTTGTAATCATGTATAATAGTAATTTTCTGTTATTATTTTACAGCGCCGTTTTTAAAAGTATGTCATCAAAGTGACCCCCAACTAAGCGAATGTGTCAGACAATCAGTGGAACAACTCAAACCGCTTCTTAGCAAAGGTATTGCAGAATTTGGAATTCCCAGCTTAGAACCTCTGTGCATACCTGAACTAGTAATTGATCAAGGATCCGGTTCTGTGTCGCTCAAATCAACGTACACAGACGTTAAAGTTTATGGACCATCCAAATTTAACCTCAAAAGCGTCAAGTAAGTTTGTCAATTTTTCTATTAACAGGTTGCTGTACAATTAGCGAACCGTATACTAAAAACACTACTATCGTCATTTATGCACCGGAATATCTTGTTTGAGCTAGAAATAGTTTGTAAAAAAAAGAAGAAACCAACGGGATTCGCTGTTGAAGAATGTCATATATAACATATCTAAAGTCTACCTAAATATGATTGGTGGAAAGTCGCCGTTTTGAAAAATTGACGTGGCGGTTACAACATTTTCACTATTATTTATTAAAATACCTACTTCTCTTTTACAGTTAGCGAAATTATACACTATACCTTCAATGTTCCTCTTGAAATTTCCTTTCCAATGATTCCAAATATAACAGGAAGTAACCACCGGTCTTGACTAACGCTTATACCTTCGCTCTGTGTCAAGCAGACATGTCTCCAATGAATCACGGAAAAAAAGTCACCGGAAGAAAAGTCACGGAAAAAAAGTCACGGAAAAAAAGTCACCGGAAAAAAAAACACACGGAAAAAAAGTCACGGAAAAAAAGTCACAAAAAAATAGATATAAGATAGGTTTTACAATTTATTGTTTAATATTATTTACAGTAGTAGTGGCTATTTATTGACTATCAGGTCTAAACCTAATTGTGTGTCCCACAGCACGTAAAAAGCTGGCAATATCACGTTCACTATTTTGGTACTGTACACATAGATTCTTCAACTTTTCTTGGTGCTTTACATGTAGCTTCCTCGTCTTCTTCTTTTCTTGTGCCCCCGCATCGAATTGAAGAAGTTTCGTTCGATCTGTTGCGACCTCTTGTTGCATTTTACGAATTAGAGTCCATATAGTTGGATGTTTCTGACCAACAAGATGAAAAAATCTATTATTCCAACCTTCAGTTGTATTGTTGGTTCGATGTTGATCATTAATTGTTGCTTCTTGAACATTCCACAAAGGTGGTGGAAACCTAGGTGGGATATTCCGTAGTGTCAGCACATCGGTATGGGATCTGATGCGTCGGTATGTTCCAGTTACATATGTGGCATCAAAATACTCGACCAAAGGTTGTAATTGTGGTGGTGTTTGTTCCTTCAAAAAATCCATTCCGTCAATTACATCACCAACCGGCAAGAAAGCTAAGCCATCTAGCATCCCACAAAAATGATTGACTTCATCATCCTGCTTGTATACTACTTGCAGTCCCAATTCCTTAATTTTCCGGAATGTGCTTTGAGCTAAGTGATAAAAACATCCCCTTATACTTATATGCTCTCCGATGATGTTTTTCAAAGCTTGTATAACCGCTTGCTCAAAGTCGACGTGTATCGTTAAAGGATCAGGATGAAAATCCAGTTCATCGCACTTCTGCATGATACTTCTGAGCATTTCTTCATATGTTTCTTGAGTTTTTCGTTGTAGTAGGCAGTATACGGCAGTGATAAATATATTATTTACCAGAACACGTATGACGTACAACTGTTGAAATAGTGGAGGTGCAAGGCTGAAATTTCCATCCATAAACCATTCAGTTGATTCATTGAGGTACTTTAATGATGAATCAGTGGCAAAAATAACGATTCTTTGTTCGGCATCTGGACCGTTGTCACTCATTAAGAAACGACTTCCATCATTTCCAGTTGAGGCCCAGTCACCTAGAAAAACGCAGAATACAAATATTACTTTCCGATTGTCAACGTCAAATTACTGATTTACTCTACCTTCTATTATGAGGTCTGTGAGTGAACCTGGTTGCACCGGATTGTCCTTTGCCGTATGGTTTCGGAGTGTTCTTTTAGTAGCTTCCTGTAGGGGCATTCTCATACGAACTGAATCGTCAATGTTTTGCACTGCTTCTGCAAATATCTGAGAAGGCCTACCAAGCGTGTCTTTGGCTCTAAGTTTCATGTCCTGAACAATTTTCGTAGCTTCCACACCGTTTCTGTCCGCTGGGTGATTGTGACTCTCTATTTCAGAGGGTTCAGAATTTGAGAGGGTTGTCTTTAAGGCACCTTTGCACTGTAAACAAAATTGCTCATGTAAACACATTTTTAATTCAGGTTTGGTGACATATTAACATAAAACATAAAAACTGTAGAAATTACCCACGTTATTCTGATTTTCATTATTATGGAACGCCGTTTTACTTTTTATTATTTTTTGTGCAATTGTACGCGAAGTAACAACTTCGCGTACGCCATGCAGGCCGCAAAATTTAATTTCGGGCCGTTGTCATAGCGACGGCCGCAAAATTTAATTTCGCGGCCGCTGTCATAACGACGGCCATTAAACTAAATTTAAAAAAATAAACTATTTATTTTGACGCATGAGAATGGACAGTTTTTAGAAATTATTTATTATTTATCTCATTTCCATGGTAACATGAAAGCCGACCGTCTTTCTATTTAAGACGAAATATAATTTTTAAAATTTCATCAATAATTATTGAGGATTCTACACAATTGCACAAAAAATATTGTGTACACTGCGGCCGCGTCATTCTTTAACGTCCTCGAGGTTGCCTTGCCTCGGCCGCAAGCGGCCTCGGCGGCAATCTTCCTCTCGGTACGTTAAAGAATGATTTCGCGGCCT
>JABXWE010010694.1:0-40122 GCA_014611495.1 Limonius californicus | reverse complement strand
GTGCTGTTACCCAAGCAACTACAAATGTTTACTTCATTAAATGCTTTTGATAATGACATATTGTATGTCGAAATACGTATAAAGCTAAAATAAAAATAAATACCTGTTGAAATTGCCTTTTATTATTATTAATATATAAAGTATGAATTTCAACGAAGTAAGGCAGCAAACAATTAACATTTTATAATCTTATTTTCAAGTTATAAAATTTGCAAGTATTAGCAATTATATTTTATTTGTGCGAACAGGATTCGAATTACAAGACCAAGATTGTTAACGTGTTCGCCTAGCAAAGGTAATTGTTCACTGTTTGCCAAGAGTTTATAACTACCTTCCTTGATAGTAAGCAGTAAATCTAATGTCTTCCCTATCCCGTGGCCTAATTATCTCATTAACGAATCATTGAAATTTCATGAAGATTTGCTGACGCATTTTGTTAGTAAAGAGGCACGGAACTTTAAACTTTCACAACTTACCAGAACGCATCGGAGTAAACGTCAGCAATTAGTAATAAACACATTGTAATGCTTACTAGCCTGTATTATTGCTCAAAATTTCTTTTTACATTTAGTAATCTTTGGACCACTAGCTATTTTTGAATTTTTACACATATTGTACGACCATGTTACAATTTTTAAACTTAGATGTAGTTAAATAAAAAGTATATAGTGTCTAAAATTTGAAGCTCACCGTTTGATTTTTTAGAAACGGTAAGAGATACAGTTTCGGTTAAAAAAAGTTGCAGATTTATGGAGTCAATTTATTACTGTTTTTATTTCTCCGCTTGTTATAATCAATAAGTTATAGATCTCATGCTATTTTTTCAGGAAAATGTATTTTTCACAATACTGTAACATAGGGAAAATTGAATGCACAGTGTTTTTGCAAACAAAATACAATGGATAAGCTGTTTAAAAAATAAGAGTTTGATATATGCTGGACAGTGAAAAGTCAGTCACGCTGCATTTAAATAATGTCAAGTATTGGTAAGGGGTGTTTTCTAAAATTCCGTACTAATTTTAAGAAGTTAGTAGGCTTTGGTTTTCATGGCAACTACTGTTTACTTACCAGTTTAAATTATGTGTGTTGTCTTAATACAGTTTGTAACGATTTCCGCGCCTAATTGAAGGCAACCCTTATTACATATTTAGTTATTCACATGCTTATAGGACTTATTAATATTTCGTTACGTTTCTGTAAAGACGAGGCAGTGTGTGTTTGAGTCACAAAAGCTAGGGGGAAGGAGATTCTAAAAGACAGTTTTCCGTAATTAGGACAGTGAGTTGAGTATTGTCGGTCTTACCGGAAGTATATATGTGATTAGTGAAGTAATTATTATTACATCATTTATCGATTGGGAATTCATTTTCCGCTTTGAGATTCACTACACACAGGAGCTCTTTTCCCATAGTTGAAGGGAAGCAAAACTCCAGGAATTTAATTTTCCAAATTTAGTATTTACCATGGTCAAGAAGATTTTTTTTGTGTTACGCCAGTGTCTATCAACTGGTGAGTTAATTATTGACAGAAAATTTTTGTCTTGTCTTAATTTCCAGAACCTTAATCCTAATCTCCGATAAATTAATTTAGACAAAATTCGTGCAGCTGGAAGTCTCGTAATTAAGGCGACACAGTGGAAAAATTCTACATTCATACGTATTGTTCAAATTGATAAGCTGTCAGGTACGAATAATCTTGAGAAGGATTTTCCCGAACAGAGTGGACGCTTGGGGCTATAGATAAGGAGTCTGGTGGAAGGTCGCGCTGATAGCCGTTACATCTTGAAAAGGGAAGTGCATTTAAATCATACATTTTAAAAATTGTATAACCTTGCCTTGTTGTTTACAATTTCATTACCGTTATTTAAGAATTAATTTAGTATTTGATTTGGTGTCACTGAATTGTGTCATTGGGGGTTTAATTGGGGATATGTGTACATAGGAAATACTATTGTAATATTCCATCATTTATTAGGGGAAACAATTTTTCGTAAATCATATATACAGGGTACTCTAATAGTGGGTTGATATTGCGTTTGCAAGAGTTCACAGCTTGAACATTTTTTTATTTCTAGATCGTTTTGATCGCATAAATTCGTTACGCGGGGGCCTCCTACGATAATGATTAATGAATGCGCTAAAAATTTAATGATATGTTATTCTAGTAGCGCAATAAATATCCTTAAAATTGTTTGAGTCTCGCCCAATTTAAGTTTAGTTATGTTAAGTTCCATGAACGTAAAATTGGGACTGCTAATTTATTTTACTTTGCATCGGAGTATTAGAATTGTGGGTGTTTTTTTTTAATTAAAAGGAGATTTGGTTGCAACTTGTTTTTTCTTTTACGACGAATTATCTGGAATTAAGTTTACAAAAAGGACAGATAGGAGATATAAAGGTAGGTGATTATCTATCTTGGGGTCCGACTTCCCATTTACCACCTCGGACGATGTTAGTAAATTATAAGTCGGTGGCGCCTACAAATTAATTGTTGGAACCTACTCCTTCTTTGATTGGGTTTCCGGGATACTAACATTTGTCAATTTGTTAATTTTCTACCTAAGCAGTGGCGTAGTTACGAGGTTGTTTTTTCAATTCAATTAATTTTTGTATGTAGTAAAGATTAAAGGCGTGACAAGTTTTACAGTTAGCAGTCTAGAATTTGCTCTGCTAATTATAAAAATGAAGTCTAAAGAGTTAAACCTACGCATTCGTGTGTACAACTTCTGCAGGAGTAACCTAAACGGAAGGAAAGTCTATGCAGCGTCGTATTTTAGACAGGAAAATGTGCCCGAAACAAAGTATATACGATATTTTATGACGCACTGACCACAATCTACCTGCTGAACGAAAACGCGGAAGTGGTCGGAAAGCTACAAAACTAGCAAATAACAAAATGAAGAGGTGGTGAAGACTTTGGAGAACAATGGCCGTGTTACTATCCGTAGTGTAGCAAGTAAATTGAATGTATCAGCAGGATATTTCTGCAAAACTATAAAATAGAAGACCAACATTAGATATCGTAGGAAAAAATCCATATCAAGGCGCATAGATACTCAAATTTCTAAATTTCAAATTTCGAAAAATGAAATGTGGCCGCCTGATTCGAAATTTTTCTAAAAAGTCTTTCATTTTAGCTGATGTATCATATTTCACCCTTACACAATCAAGTATTGCCGGTAATGATGGATGTTATACAAGTGACGTCTCTATAACTCCAAGCAATATAAAATTCTCATGTAGAGCTAAGTTCCAAGAAAAAGGTTTAGTTTGGATTGCAATCAACTCACAGAACTATTTGAAAGAATGTATTTAACGTCGTCGTATTCCCTACAATCGAGCTAATTATAAATTTGATGATTACGTATTCTGGCAAGATCAAGCAAGTTCACACTACGCCAAAAATTTCATCCAATACTTGCGTTTTGAAAACATCAACTTTGTGGAGAAAGGTGATAATCCGCTAATGTACCGGGAATTCGCCCAATCTAAAACTTCTGGAGTATTTTAAAATCCCGAGTGTGTAACAAAGGATGGAGAGCTTCAAATGCTGATCAGCTAATTACTAGAATCAGGTTTTGCCTACGAAAATATGATTGCGATGTTGTACACAGGCTAACAAAAAGTACCCTGAGTCGAATCGATTTTTTGCATCGAAATGGTCTTGTAGAAACTCAATAACTTTATGATGAGTACTCTATTATACTGTGTTTTATATGATATTTAACCTTCGCACTAGGAGCTAAAGTGAATAAATTTATTTGATGTTGAATTGAGTACGGATTTATAGGAAACAATCTTTACATAAATTTACCTATAGTAAAATTCTTCCTCTTCTTAGTAGGGGAGAGTAGGGATCCTTGGGCACTTTTTCGGTAAATTAATTTTGCAGTAAAATCAGTCCAATCTAGCTTCAGTTTGTATTCACCACTAAATTCGGGGGGTTTTAAGTGTTATATACGTTAGGTTGAAAACTCTATATTTTTGGTTGTTTGTGGAAGACATAATATTTATAAATCGCTTGAACACTGCCCAAGCCTCCCTACCAGAGGAATGTGTGGGCACTGTGGGTGGGAGTTTTAGGCATTAAATAACCTACATGCAAATAAACCATTTTAAAAGGGTGTTTATTAATATTATTTGTAATACATGCATAATACATATGAAAAAATTGACTACAAGGATCCTTAATGATTATTAGTTTGTTGAACGAGCTGTTCATTTCGAATTTTAAATGACCCATAGTGGTTTGTCGAACAAATACTTACAGCTTCCTCTTCTTGTCGACTTAGTGGGTGTGGGTAACTTCGTAATTATATCATTTTCGGTGAATACGGATACATTCTTTATTTCAGGATAGCAAAATGTGGCTTTGACTTTTGTGAGTCTCATAAAATTAATTGTAAAATCACTGTCTTCAATTTCCTCAATTTGACCAACATAATGGAATGTGACTTTCTTTGTCAAAAATTTGACCAGCACATAATCACCTATCTGGAAATCACGATCAAGCCATACGACGTCATCTTCATCCAACTCCCCTTCACTCTCTTCAAATTCATTCCATGGTGATGAAGAACCTGACGATAAAGCTTCGTCGCCCAAACTTTCACTTGAAGTACTTTCTCTTCGCTTATTAGTGTTCCTTACCTTAGGCTTATGACAAAGTTCTGTTGATAATTTTAGAATTTTGGTTTTGGTTAATTTATGCTGCCTCTCAGTTGCTTGTTCTTCTATTAAACGTTTTTCTGGTGCGTCCGTCATGATCCTTGATTTTGCTTTCTTTCTTTTTGTATTACTATTCTTTTTAGGTTGTGCCTAGGGTATGGTCTCACAGATTCTGGGCATAAACAGGGTTGGTTGGCGGGTGTTAAAGCTCCATTCCGAATTACTTGTAAATTGACACCAGTTTCATGTACTTGCTGCTATTTTCTTTGCACAAATCTAAAGCTTCTATCGATATGTGGCTTTAATGGTTGTCAACCACAATAAGAACTGGTAGATCTTTCGACCCGCCTTACATCTAACGGTAGAAAGGCATAAGATTAAGTAAGTAAGTAACTAAGATCCTTCGACGGCTTAACGAATTTCACGAAATGTTTGAGGTATAAAACGAAATTTTGTGCCGTCATCCATCCAGATGGGTAAACTACACCATCAGATCCAACTGGGGCACCGCTTAACGTATACGGCTTAAAATTTGTACGTGGAAATATATAGAATGGAGGTATAGAATTTCCAATATCCACATAAAATAGCCAGCGTGCCCCTTTCGGTAGATGTTATTTGGCCAACTTGCTTGCAACCTTTTACTGCTAATACCTTCTGCGTAGACTGAACGGTCGTGAGGCCAGTTTTGTCTATATTGTAGATAGCCTCTGGACCAAATATATAGCGGTCCAACACGTTTTTGTAGTTAGCAAAAAATTCAGAAACCTGATTCGGCGGCGCTGTCACAGTTACGCGGGGAATTTAATTCTCAAATGCCCACGCCTCCCACCTGCTCAAGGATCCCCACTCTCCCCTACATGGTCCCCATTCCGAAGTTGGCAATACAATTGACTGACTGGATTTTGAAATCTTCTGCTTTGAAAATATCTATAGATATACAATCGAAACATCTAAATTTGTCCTTCAACCAACAGTTCTGGCGTCTCCCAAAGGATTGCTTATCTTTAATAGTCAATCTGCATACCTTGTTTCTTCTTCTTCTTGTGATAGGTTCCATGTTTTTCTTTCTTTGGTTTACTCATAGAATTGAGGACGTCGGTGTTTGGAATTACCTGAGCTCATAAAGTTTTCAGCGTGCGTCAATATAAATACATTTCAAAAGCTTCGTTTCGTTTCTCGGTACTAGGATCTAAGGTTTAAAACTTACATCCACAACACTAAAATGTAGAACACATAGCATGCGATTATTCTGATTCTGACGACAAGACTGCAATGTGCCCTTATGGAGACTGTTTTCATATTCATGAAGATAGGGTGTGTGCTATCGGATGTTGCTAATTGGTGTGTTGTTTACTTTGATTCCACCAATTTCCTTATTTAACTCTTCTTTAAAATTTGCTTCGTAGTATATATTGAGGAAGAGCGGGGGTGAGGGAGTACGCGGCCCCGTCTTACACAATTTCTGATAGCTATTGCTTCAGACGATTCTTGTTCTACGCTGACTTGTGCCGTCTGGTTCCAATAAAGTTATGTGGTACCATGTAGCTCCTCCCAATCTATGTCAGTAGATTTAAGAATCTCAATCATTTATTCTTAAGAACCACGCAATGAGAGCATTAACCGCAGTATGCAGAAAAATATTAAGAGATAGAGTATTGCAACACCGAAATTATAGAAATGTTCAGGATATAAGAAAATAGAAGACACAATGCAGAAGAGCATGGAATGATCACGTGAATGGGATAAACAACAACTGATTTGCAACATTGCAAGATATGGAAAGCCCCAGGCTTATTTCTTATTTTATTTGGAAAGGACAATGTATCTCTGATATTTCTAGTCTCTTCTATCAAAATTTAGTTAATTATGGAAGATTTCCCATGAGCTTACTGATATAATTTTTATTTATGAATTTCATAACAGAAATTTACTCGAAACTCCCAGATAGGCAGTAACCAAATCACAAAACGTTCGTCAAAGCCTTGCAAAGATCTAGAGATACGAGGACTCCTGTTTACTGAAAATTTGGTGCTCCCCTGCAAATAAATATTCAGAACGGAGAAGAAGTGATAGATGCAGTAATCAATGATTCCACCGTCATCATTCGACGTACCTATCGCAACTAATTTGCAACTATTCCGGAATTTTATAAGGCGAGTACTACATCACGAGATATTACACCCGTACCACTTACCAATACGTGCAGCCGCTGCATCCCAAAAATTGGCAACAACAAATATTATTTTGCGGATGGTTAGTACATCAAATCAAGGTTGTTAAATCATTTCGAATGTGCTGTGGTCAACTGAAGCAACTTTCACAAAAATTGTACCAACAATAATACAATGAATACTACTGGGCCTTAAAAAATCCACGTGCAATTAGGCAGCGTCGTTTTCAGCAACGATTCAATGTTTATGGTTAGGATGGAATGTTCAACAATGTCTTGCTTGACCTGCACATAGTGAAAAATCGATGAAATGAGAATTTATATGACAATTTTCTCGACAATACAATTTTCAAGTGGTACCAGACATGCCTCTCCATTTACGTCAGCGTATGTGGTTCCGCCTCGTAGAGAAAGAGTAGTGACAACGTCTTTAAGCGTCCATTTTTCTGGAAACGAAATTAGCTACGGAGGTTTTGATGCCTGGCCGCCAAGATCGCCAGACTTGAACCTACTATACCACAATACTCAACAGTAGTTACTAGGACGAATACAGAATGCCGCAAATGAAATAAGAAATGACCCTGGTATACTTCCTCAAATCAGTAATTCACTTGCTCGATGTTGTCATACTTGTATGCGTGCCTGTAAACTCCAGAAGTTTTTATTTCTTGCTTCAAATTAGTACCGACACATTGTTTCATAGTTGTACACATTCAACATCTGATATACTTTGAGGGGACATAGCTCGCTGAGCAAGTATTTTCGGACACATGTTTGTATAAAGAGTTTTCTTCGAATTATTCAATAATCACCCGGTGAAGTTTTTTCCTGACTTCATAAATCACCCTGTATAACCGCGTTAATATATGTGCTTCAAAACGATAAAGTCTAATATTGCTTCTCCTGCGCCAACTCCATTCCGAACTCCATGCTGTATGTTGCGTATATATTTTATATATTTTAGTGTATAACTGAGGCGGCCGTAGGCTGGAGGTTAGCGCGTTAGACTTCTACGCTGAGGGTCCTGGGTGCAATTCTCAGTACCGGAACATCGGATTTTTAACGGCCGTTCTCCCTCGCAAGGCAATGGCAAACCAGCGAGGTATTCTGCCTAGTAAATCTTCTCTGGAGTAGAAGTGTTTACACTTCCCGTGGTTCGGAGCCCACGTTAATCTGTAGGTCCTCTATGTATGTGGCACTCTAAACGCGCAACACAGGCATAGGCGAGAAGATCGCTACGTCTCGTAAGAGACAAAGCACCGTAAGAAGAAGAAGAAGTGTATAACTTTTAGGAAATTTTTTGGAGAGTGGGACATGAGATTAATCATTCGCTAGTCGAATATCATTCAAACATGACTATTCAAAATATGTGCAGGCATTACATATCACGCGTTGATCTGATAAGATTACACCCCGCGTGGTATAAAAAAGTTTAATATTTACATGAACTGGTAACTACATTTACTCAACGTTTTTCAGGTATTAGATTTGATGCTATCAAGTTGGCAAAAAAAATCGTCAAATAATAGGAACGCGACCTGGCCCAAAGAGTTCCTGCAATAAATTGTAAGAACGAAATCCGGAGTCGAAGAACTCGAACTCAATACTGAACTTGTTCAATAAATTTTATTTGTACGTAGTCTGCTTTGCTTGAAGTGTATCCATGGTTAGGGGGTAACGCAAGATTTATTAACTTGCCCAATCTTACACGTCACCTTTTAAAGTACAAATGTGAAAGGTCCATTAATCTTGAAAATGTTTGACTTTAAGACTATTTCTCAATTACGTAATTGGTGGCAGTCGCAAAGCGTAGCGATTCGCTGCTGAATTAAAGTAATTAAGAAACAAATTCAGTTAAACATTTTTTAATTTCGTAAATGAAAAGTAAATATTTATATTTATTTCTAAAATTAACATTGAATGAATTATAGCGAGAACTTCATAGATTAACAATTTCTGCATCAGCAAAGATGCAAGTATTTTCAAATATTGTACTATGTAAAACAAAACTATGTAACTTGTTTTGAAAATCAACTACATTTTTGTAGTCTCCCTACACAATCTTTTGCGCTTCATTGCATTGCATTCAGTTGCATTACCTTGCATGAATAAGCTAAAACACCCATTGATTGACACCTTAAGAGGTGTTTCACCATCGAAGGCACAGTAGGTCATCAGTATTAGTGGTAGAAATTTTTTTTTAATATTGCCTCCATGTCGTAGCAACATAAATGTGTGCACGTTTCTATTCAACAAGTGCCTGAAATAACTGAAAAAAAAATAGAAGCAAAGAACTGCATTTGTGCCAGCTATTGGCAGTGTAGTGAATGGTAGGCATAAGAATTGAACCACTGATTGGCAGTGTAGCCAGTCATTGGCATGGGGGATTGAACCGTTGATTGGCATTATTGGCATTGTGCTTGCAGGTTCCATTGGCAACTCTAGCGTAAGTTATGCCAAAACTGTAATACCGGGTATCAATTTTGAAATTAACAATGAAGCAATATCAAACATTTTTTATTAAAAAACGCAATACTGCAAATAAAAGAACAGTGAACTAAACTATAAATATATCAAACAAATAATCTTATTATAAATATGAAAATAAACATTTGATTAAATTCAAATTGCTAGTTTTTGCATTATCCATGAATAAAATATAATCATTCTTAGAATGTATACAAAAACTGAGTAAGTACTTGGAAATAGAAATATGGAATAAAGATGTTTAAATTGATTTTTTTCTGCGTGTGATGCATTCACAATTATTTCGAACATTTTTCTTCCCTGTCGCAGCAGGTGTGAAAAGTCTGTGGTTCGCTGAAGCTTCAGTAAGACTATCTTCTCTAGCGGCATCAGGTGTGAAAGGTGTATGGTTCGCTGAAGGTTCAGTACATGGAAATTTGTTGCAAATGGTTCTCTCGACGGTTATTTTGTCACCTGAAGCAATCGTTTCCGGATATTGTTTGTCCCGTATGTCATCCGATCTCAAATTCGACGTTTCGCTTATAATCGCTGGCGAGATGGCGGGTTTCGGATTAGGAAACTCCATTGCAACATCTTCAGGACAGAAAGCACGTATTTCTTTTTCGGCAACTTCGGAGTGTGAGACATCAGCAAAATCTTCTGTTTCGAAAAATACCATATCCATATACAGAATGTCTTGTTCAGTAAAGTCGTTCTCGTGTGGGAGTGGGACACTCCAGACGTCGGCGTCGGTGTCAATTTGACGTATTAACAAATTTTCTGAAGATTCAGTTACGTCGGATATTGCAAGAGGTTTTGTTTTGTTTGAATACCTTCATAATGCAAATGTGGCTCTTGGTATGCCATACTTTGTGGAAGTGCGGAAGATTGATGCGCCGGTTATTATTTCTTCGAGTGCAATTTCTATTTGCTCTTTGATGTACCTTTTCATACAGCTTTGACTCACTTTCATTTTTGGCATGTAGAGGACAAAAATACTGGAACATTAGCTACCTTTATACAAGAGATAACGTGAAACAATCAAGAAAACCCAAAAATTGAAATTTGAAGAGAACGTCAGTGATATGATTTTGATTTGTTTCAGCAATATTCGTCGACTTAGGTGAAAATAAGAGTAGAAATACAGAAGATTCAATGATTGGTTCCCTGTATAAACAGGAATGCACTATTCATTGGTACCCTTGCCAATCATTGGCAAAACACGGTTTCGCAATCCAATCGTTGGCGCCCTCAAAATAATAAAAAATATGGATACTATGCCAAGTGTTTAATGGAATTATTGTTGAATAAAAGTATATACTAATATTTAAAGAAACCCCAACGATTTCTGAATGAAATTGGCAAAATTATGAACTAGTTTCTGAAGCTGAATTCTTAAAAAATTCATAAAAAACTCACATTGACAAAAGTGCTCCGACACATCAGCCTCTCACACCGAAACGTGTATCGCTTGCATTCATAAATACTAGGTCGCCAGACTTAAAAAATATATAATTATATACCATTTGTTAGAAAAGCCTACGATTCACTGATTAAAAGAAAAACTGTACCAGGTGCCAATCATCGGGGACCTGCCAACAATACCCTCATTTACCCTACATGAAGTTCAAAAAAATTTGTATGAGTTACCAATTGAAAATTGATTCTTTAACCACAAGAACTAATGCTGCAGTGTCTTCAGAATAGATTATCCATTCTAGAATTGAAAATCACAATCCAAAATAATGTCAGGTTACAAAATTGTATTCCTAATTTAGAATTGGAGACTTATGTTGAGATTCGATTACTCAAAAAAACTGAAAATAATGTTTATAGAAATAAATTATTATCTTCCCTACCTTTGAAGCTATTTCAACGGAATTTGGTACCTTTATGTTTTTGGCCACTGTCATTGCTAGAAATGTTCTAGGCCTTCTAGATTTCAAGCTGCGATAGTCTACGTTTTCACTACTTACGGCCGCCATATTAGATTATCACACCATTTGATAGACAAAAAAATTAGCTTTTCAAATTGATAACCGACATACCTTTTTATTTCAAAAAACTTGTTGAAATTTGAAAATTTGTGTAAATAATTCATAATATCGCTTGGACTTTCAAATACAATTGAAACAATAATTATAGTCAGAGATTGTATTGCTACTTGTCATTTAAACTCTTTAAATATTGCAAACATTTTACCGATCTAACGACAACGAGATAACAAATTCAAAAACAGCAGATGATTATTTAAACTTTCAAAATGCGGGCCGTTTATAAAACAGTTGCAACTGACAGATTACAAAATGATTTTTTTCAATATCAAAATAGACAGATTGCGTTTAAATGGTGTACGTAGAGTTCCTTTATCGTCTTTTGTAATTGTCAAGATGTTCACCGATGAAGACAAGCAGGATATGTGCGATATCTACATTCACAGCAATTGAAATTCTGTTATATATTTTTATATAGTATTATTAGCCCGCAACATCCCATTGTTGGGCAATGGCCTCCCCCATAAGGGGGGTTGTTGATCTGTCTACTTCTGTTATAGCGTCTGAAAATTATGCCAATTTATATCCAGAAAGACAGCTACCCCACCGAACAATATTTCAGGATTTCAAGAAATTTGGCTGTTCTGGCACGTTTAGAATACCGCGAGTGCCGTATAGAAAAGGAAGTATTGCTAATGAAGTGAATGTGCTGGATCAATTAGCGATTGCTCCAGAAAACTCCAGCCGAAGAATTTCTCGAAGAGTATGGTATTCATGCTTCATATGTGAGGAAAATCATCAAAAACATAAGTACCATAATTATAAATTCACACCTGTACAAATTCCACATCCTGGTAATGGTTTTATAAGATTGGAATTTTGTTTTGGTTTCGTGAAAAACTCCAGCAAAATCCACATCTTCCAGAAAAATAATGTGTACTGATGAGTCTTTGTTTACAAATTCAGGAATATTAACTGGAAAAATCCTCAACACTGCCCAACAGACAATCTTCGTTTAATAAGAAAGACTAGGCCGCAAGATCGACATTGTTTGAACGTATGGGCTGGCCTTTTAGATAAAGCGACTGTGGGTCCACTTCTTATCGATGTACATATATAAATGGGCCTGGGTATTTGCATTTTTTGTCAACAAATGAAGACATGCTAAGCGAATAGACATTAGTAACCCTTCAGAAGCATAAGTGGTACCAGCAAGATGGAGCTGGTCCTCACAACACCCGCATTCTTCGAGCACATATGGCCCTGCTCGTTGGCTTCCACGATCGTCATGTTTAACGCCTATGGATTACTTTCTCAAGGGCAAAGTAAAAGGCCTTGTGCATGCATACCTGTCAGAAAATATCAGAGATCTTCGCCTCAAAATCGAAAATGCGTGTGTTTTCGAATTCGTCATCTTGTTATCGTTAGATCAATAAAATATTTTCAGTATTTAAAGTTTAAATGACAACTAGCAATACAAGCTGTCACATTAATTATTATTTTTATTGTTTTTTCAAAGCCTCCGCGATGAATTATTTCACAAATTTTCAAAATTCATCAAGTTATTGGAAGAAAAAGGTTAAGTTGGTTATGAATTTGAAGAGCTAATTTTTTTAGCAGGTAATGGTGTGATAATCTAATATGGCGACCTAAGAAATAAAAAAGTTGACTATCACAGTTTGAAATCTAGAACGCCTATTCTGGGAAAAATGTAAAACCATAATGCAGAACCCTTGAGAAAATAGCCAAAAAAAAACAAAATGATTGGTTCGACGACGAATGCAAAAAGGCAACAACTGAAAAAAATATGGCGTATAGAAGAATGCAACAAACACACCGTACAAGAAGAGCCCAACAAGAATATCAACAACTAAGACGTGTCGAAATAAAAATACATAAAGCAAAAAAGAAGGCACACAACGAAAGGCAGTTGATGGAGCTAGAACAACTAAACAACCTAAAAGGAACTAGAAAATTTTATAAACAATTAAATAATACAAGGAAAGAATTTAAACCACGATCAACTAGGTGCAGAGATAAAAAGAACAACATCATTAGCAATAAACAGCGAATATTAGAAAGATGTAGAGAACACTTCCGAGAGCAATTATACATGGAGAAGGACAACTCAAGCAATAGTGATTTACCAGGACGAAAAGAATTAACACGAGACTACGAACAATTAACGAGTGAAATAAAAGAAGAAGAAAAAGGGAACCCCCCGACACTACAAGAGGTGCGAAAATCGATAAAGAAACTGAAGTCCAATAAGGCACCAGGTTCAGGCAACCTACCAGCCGAACTGTTTAAGAAAGGGGGAGATAAACTAACTGAAGTAATACACAAACTCCCAACGAAGGTATGGCAACAAGCGACACTGCCAGATGAGTGGAACTGCGGTATTATATGCCCAATTCACAAGAAAGGGGATCATCTCAACTGTGCCAACTACCGAGAAATCACCCTATTAAACGTAGCATACAAGATCTTTTCTAATATCCTATTCGAACGACTGAGACTATATACTGAGGAAATAATAGGAAAATACCAGTGTGGATTCCAACAAGGCCAATCAACAACCGACCAGATATGCGCACTCAGACAAATCCTGGAAAAGTCACGCGAATTTAATATTGAAACGCACCACCTATTTATCAATTTTAAAAGTGCATATGATAGCATAAACATGGAAGGACTCTATAAAGCTATGGAAGAGTTTGAGATACCAAAACACCTTGTCGAATTAGTCAAATTAACAGTGAAGAAAGTTGAAAGCAGAGTGTAAATACAAAATGACCGATCACACCCATTCAATAATGTAAAAGGTCTACGCCAAGGAGACGCCCTTTCCTGTCCTTTTAACACAGCCCTTGAAAAAGTCATCAGAACATCCAAGATCAACACTAACGGAAAGATATGTAACAAGTCCATTCAGGTATTAGCATACACAGACGATACAGACATTATTGGAAGAAGCCTACTAGCTGAGAAAGAAGCTTTTGTAAATCTCGAAGAAGCTGCAAAAGAAATGAACATACAAATCAAAAAACCAAGTATATGGTTGTGGCACATAAAGGATAGCGCCCGGTAGTCCACCAAAACCTTACCATATACAAGTATAATCTTTGAGGCAGTGAAGGAATTCGTCTACCTAGGGTCACAAGTCAATACAGAGAATAACAACAGTTCAGAGATTCAGAGAAGAATACACCTAGCGAATAAATGTTATTGCAGATTACTGAAACATCTTAGATCCAAAAATATTTCCAAACACACAAAAATAAAAATTTATAAAACGTTAATAAAACCAATACTGATGTATGGTTCAGAAACATGGATAATTGCCAAACGAGATGAAACCGCACTACAATGCTTCGATCTCAAGATCCTATGAAGCATATATGGGGCAATAAATGAAAATGGAATGTGGTGCAGACGCTATAACTTTGAACTCTACTAAATATACGACGAACTAGACATAATAAAGACAGTAAAAATTGGAAGATTGCGATGGATCAGTCACTGTCAGAGGATATGCGTGGAGGATCCACTACGAAAAACCCTAGAAGGCAGATCTGAGGGCAGAAGAGCCGTAGGCCGACCAAAAATGAAATACCCAAATGAAATAGATAAGGATCTACGAGTACTCGGAATACGCCATTGGAATACGAGAGCTGAAGGCAGAAATGGGTGGAAGAAGATTCTTAAGGAGGCAATGGTCCACAAAGGACTGGATGGCCACCGATGATGATGATTAATCATATTCCACATAACAGTACTGTCAGCATCCATTGGATTGGTCGATAAAATAAAAACAATGTGAAACAATATAATCTATTTTTTTTTATATCTCCTTTATATTTACAATCTGTTATATACAAACAATAAGTAAATGGTATGTTAATAAATAAACGTCTTGCAGAGAACAGTCCATTGATTGTTCTCTTTTCCTTATACATTACTTAGTAATTATTTAATGTACGATACAATTACATACAACATGATATTGCCCGACTAATCTATTATTTAATACAAAGTATAGTTCCGTAAGTGTGCAAAATTTCACAAAAGAAGGTTAAATAAATTGAATAATGGATCTTTGGAGCGATCTCTGAAAAATCTCTTTAACTATGTTCTAGATATAGATAAAAAAAGATGTAGTTCAATATAGTAAATCTAGATACTACTTAACACTATCTCCATTGAAATAAACTATTGCCAAAATGCCAACTACATTGTTGTGTCAAACGGGACTGACGTCTTTACGTGTACTCCGCAACACAGCTGCTACAAGGTCCATTTGTAGAAAATCTTAAACATGTTAAGCCTTTTTTTTTAATTGGAGGTTGAATAAAACAAAATATTTAGAATGTACTATTCTCTAGTCATTAAATTTCGTTCTATGTTAGTACTTGAAAATAACTGAGACGTGAAATTTGTGAAGAATTGTATTACTACTTCGCAATAAAAATTCTGTTAGCATTTGCTTCAACGACGTTAGATTTTGCGAAGGTTTAAGGGATACAAGTTTAACCTGTACGTATTTCCTGCTACTGTAAATAACCTTTCAGTCTAGATCCCTGAAAAACAACTTTAAACCCTGCAAATCCCTTAGAACTCGACTGCTCCTTAGACCGAGCCGGGTGGGAAACGTCAGTGTTTCAAAATTTCCCTTACTTTTCTCAAATCGGCGAATCGAAATGTTTGCTTGATTACCATTAGAAGTTTTCGGTTCATCATCGATTTATGGTGACAAATCATCTCTTCACTGCCGCTGTTCAATGTTCGAACTGATCACGGAGGGTGTAAAGCTTCGACCTTTAATCAAGCCCTGTCGGAGGAGGAATTCTTAGGGCCGTTATTAAGTTGTTATCCAATTAAGTTCTGATGGAGCGTGCGATTCCTGCATGAATGGATTTGTTTTCATCCGGTTCAAATTCGGCGATAACCCTTTAACTTCTTGCTCCGAGATGGATACCATCCTTACAAATCTCGGCCATTCTTCTTTACTACGTGTAACATTTGTCTTCGTTTAGGGATTTGCTGACTCGTGGCAACGAATTAGAGTCTCGTTCTAAACGATGCGCGAAAACAATCACGAGACGAAAATCCCACTATTCTATTGATTAGAATAAAATTGGAGAATTCACTAGCTGCGTGAAAGCTCCAGACGTTGTTTTTATTAAATTTTAAACTTTCGATTACAAACGAAACAAGGCGAAATGTAAAGCATTCTTTTGTTTCGCTTTTCTCTGTGTAATTAATTTTCTTTTCTTGCGAACCAAGTGGAAGAAGTTTCGGATTGTGCGGTATTTCTTTTTAATCCCGAAGCTTTTAAGACGCAAATCTGCTGACACAACGGCTAACCAAAAGCTAAACCTCTTTACGTTTTGTCTATCCAAATCTCTTCCGAAGCGATTCGGGCGAGGGCGTTTTATTTTGTTTAGTGGATTCGGATGCCAGTTGTAAATAACTTTCCGAGCTCTAAAGTTGGGTTTATCACGGCTAAGGTGTGTCGTCAGATGAAATAGATTTGTTTACCATAAACGTTTGCAGGCTTTGTCTTGGATGCGTGATGTAGGAAGCGAGGGTTTGTTTCGTCAGTCAGTGTTGTACGTTTGCGTTCCTTAAATAACAAGGTAGTACTCACGTGCGGAGAATGTAAAAGAACGCTCGAAAAAATTAGAACATGGCCTACATTCCTACCTCTCGTGTTTGTGGGGATACTCTAACCAATAACAGGATTTCCAGCAATTTGTGGATTTCGGGGAGCTTGTTCGAATCGTGAAAACATATTTTATGCTTTTTATTGCAGCCTTGAAATCCAATGTTTTATGTATTACGTGAGAAGGTAGGAAATATGGGAGATAAATAACTTAAATAATACGTTTTCCATAAAACTCCAACCCATATCTTCAAAACACAACCGGGCCTTTCAATTGATATATTTATATCGCATTGAATTCAATTTATGGAAGTCAACTTTTACCTTTTCGCTATTAGGTAAAGCAAGGAATTGTTTTATTAGTGTTTATTTGAGGCGTCTCTGAAGACTTATGACAGTAAAAATAATTTTAGTAAAAACTAGAAATTATGAAACTAGTACTTACAACGAAGAATTTGCTAATTTACTATTCGAAAATTTGAGTGATTTAGAAGTTGCGAAACGTATAATTCCTACTTATAACTTCTAAATTTTTACTTTTCTAATTAGAAATATCTATATTCAAATCAAAAATGTCTACCTCAATGGGATAAACAGCGTCAATGTAAGAATTTTATTTATAATGTATAAATTTCCAAATTAACGTAACGATTGTTACTACTTTTGAGATTCTAATCATGTATGGTATAAAAATAAGTCCGCAATTAACCCAAGAACAGAAAGAGTTAAAACACTTTTTAAAGGTACATACGCCTGTGTCCATTAATTTACATACATTTCAGAGGTTAAATAAGTAATACTTTCCAACTTTAACTTATATATAGAAATAAAATAAATATTTGTAAAAGAGGATTGGTAATTAACATTTTAGTTGACATTTCAGTTCTTATTCGAAGCTTGAAAGATAAATATTCTTACTTCTAAATTACGAATCTTTACTTTTTCTAATTTAAATAAAAAGCTTCTACCTCAAAGGAAAAATGAGATTTAGGGTAAAACTGCCGCATGATAGTATAAGTTTCGTATTTACTACTTTTTCTATGAGACTCTACACCCCATGAATGAGTGTGGCCTGCAGGTGGAAGATCAGAGCTCCCGTTTTTTAGTTGTTATTAAAAGTTTAAAAGTAAAAATTGTTATTATGCATTTTCACTTCTCTGATTAGTCAGAATTGAAACTAAAAATTCGACTTAAAGGAATAACTAACTTTATTCTAATTCTGCTTTAATAGTATATTTTTCTTATTTACTACTTCTGAGGTTATAAAAAACATATCTAAAAATAATTAGTTTCGATAGTGGTAGACGGCAACAGTGGTTCAGATATACAGAACTTCGGAAAATCTCTTGGTACCACGATATTTAGAATACTTAAATACGTATTTCAACAACCAAGTTACCAACTTAAACTGTCTAAAGTAACATTGGCTGGGGAATACCTCTGAACATAGTGCTTCGCCAAGTCAACAATGGAAGTCCAATGACCTATAGGTATCAACGTCAATTTTTAAACGATAAAAATATACTTTCTAAATGGCTGGGATGGCTCAGTGGTAAGACAGCCACGCTTTGGATATAATAGTCCGAACGCTTCCCGGTTCGAATCATTCCAAGGGTCGGAAATTTGTCTAATTTCCTGAATGGTCAGTACTGGGTCCCGGTCTCAATTTGCCGTTGGGGCTCAAATTAATGGCACTCCCCGTATTACAGTCGCATTAGAGGAGTAACAAGACCACAAACAAAACATAGACATACCAAGCAAATCAAGCACAGTTTCGTTCCAACACGGTAACCGCAGAAGCGGGCCCTGTTGTGCATAGCACAAACTAGCTTAGCCTTGCCTCACAGCACATCACAAAAGAAGATCACGATTATGAAGATGATATACTTTCTATGAATTTGTATAAGTTGGAACTTTTGACTAAGAAAGACTTTCAAAAATAAATATTTTGAAATACTGTATAAACATTTCCATTTCCCTCGTCGATATAGAAGTAAGGAAAATACAAATTTCTAGGACCATGTTTATACTTTAAATCGACAATTTTCCAGTCTAGTAGTAGACATTTTTGGTTTAGCATACCAACTTAAAATATAAACATTTTTGTCTGCGTATTATACATTTTTACATTTTCTAATTAAAAATTTCTAAAATAAACTAAAATATTGTTATCTGGTAAGATTCCAGACTCCAATACAAAGATTAAAACAAGCTTCTAGAAGAACGTGTTGTTTATTGAATGGAAAAACCGTAAGTAACTAAACAATAACAAAAACATCAACCCCAAGCAAGGCGACCCGATAAATGTAGTGCACGCACATTTACCCCCCCCCCCTCACCAAAACAAAGAAAGAAGCGCATGTTAAAGGGAAAACTTCCACAACGACGTGTTCGAAACAAAATTGTGACCCACAATACAGAGGTACACTAACTGTAGTGTTAAAATTGTGATCTGATGGTATACAGGGTGGGGAATTTTTCTATACTAACCATTGGCCTCCCGGAAAGTTGCGCTTTTTTATGGCGATTTAGAATATGAAAAGAAATGCTAGATATTTTGATTCATTCTTAATTTATCAAAAAAAAAACTGAAAATTGTTATTTTAAAAATAACCCTTCCATTGACGCTATTTCAATTAAAGTTGGTAACTTTATGTTTTTGGTCACTGAGTTGAATGATATTAACAGACATTTTCTAAGCCTTCTGGATTTCAAGCTGCTACAGCCAACTATTTTATCTCTTATGGCCGCCATATTGGACTATCACACGATTAGATAGACAAAAAAATTTGCCTTTAGAAACTAACATAATCTTTTCCTTCCAAAATACAGGTGGAAATTTTAAAATTTTTGGACCTGATTAATTTATATAATCGCGTAGGCCCTGAAAAAGAATTGAAACAATAATTAAAATGAGGGATTGTATTACTAATTGTTATTTAAACTCTTTAAATACTGCAAACATTTTATTAGTATAACGATAACGAACTAACAATTTCAAAAACAGCAGATCATTATTTAAATTTTCAAAGAGCGCGCCGTGTATAAAACAATTAAAACTGACAGGTAACAAATGATTTGTTTTAACTGAATAGACAGATTGCATTTAAGTGGTCTACATAGAGTTTCTTTATTGTGTTTTGTAATTGTCAAGATGATCATCGATGCAGAAAAGCAGAATATGTGCGATGTCTACATTCACGTCAACAGAAAATCTGTTTTAGCTTCTGAAAAGTATACAAATTTGTATCCAGAGAGATACGGAACAATGTTTGCAAGGATTTAAAGAAACGTGACTGTTTGTGGCAGGTTTAGAAGATCGCGAGGACCGTATTGAAAAGGAATTACTGCTAATGAATTGAATGCTGCTGGGTGACTTAGCGATTACTCCAGAAAACTCCAGCCGAAACATTTCTCCAAGACTGTGATATTCATGATTCATATATGAGGAAAATCATCAAAAAACATAAGTACCATGATTATAAATTCACACCTGTACAAACTCTTCCTCCTGGTGATATAGTAATAAAAGATTGGACTTTTGTTATTGGTATCGTGAAAAGCTGTAGCAAAATCCACATTTACCAGAAAAATACTGTGTACTGATGAGTCTTTATTTACAAATTTAAGAATGTTTAACAGGAAAAATCTTCATCATCTTCATCACGTTTAATAAGAGAGACCGCAAGTTCGATATACTTTGAACGTATGGGTTGGCCTTTTAGATAATGCGATTCAAGGATATTTAGATGAACATTTTCAAAATTCATGGCTTGGCACGTTTGGCCCTGTTAGTTCGCCTCCACCATCGCCATGCTTAACGCCTATGGATTACTTTCTGCGAAGCGGTGTAAAAGACACTGTGTATGGATCCCCGACAGAAAGTATAGGACGTCTTCCCCCCAAAATCGAAAATGCATTCGACTCCATTTCGAAGCAGAATATCCAAAAAACAATGTGAAATGATTTAGGACTAATCTCTGCATCATAAATAACAGCGCGCACTTTGAACAATTTAAATAATCATAGAGTTTTTGAGCCATCTTGTTATTGTTACACCAATACACAATTTTCAGTATTTAAAGGGTTTGAATGACAATTAGTAATACCATCTGTCACTTTAATTATTGTTTCAATTGCTTCTCAAAGCGAAAGCGATTTTTGAAATTATTTACACAAATTTTTAAATTTCAACGAGTTTTTTTTGTAGGAAAAAAGTTTGATAAGTTAATTTTTTGTCTATCCAATACCATACTGGACTATCACACCATGGCCGCCATGGCCACAAGAAATAAAAAAGTTGACCATCGTAGCTTGCAATCTAGAAGACCTAGAAAAATTCTGTCAATGTTATTCAACTCACAGTTAACAAAACATAAAATTACCAAGTTTGATTAAACTAGCGGCAATGGCAGGAAGAATAATAAGTTATTTATAAAATTACAATTTTCAGTTTTTTCGTGATAAATCAAGAGCCAATCAAAATATCCAAGATTTCGTTCAGATTCTCAATCACCATAAAATAGCAACTTCTCTCTGAGTAAACCGGCCAGACATTTCTTCCCGTTTCCGGTACCAACGCCATGTTGTTTACGAGAATGGTTCATGAAGTATTGTCCCTAACATAGAATGCATTGACTGACCAATAAAGTGTTAGAATTCTAATCTAATGGGACCTTAAAACACAGATATAAAAATACCCTTATAAACATGGACGGCAACTATAAGAACGTCCAAGTAAAATGTTACGTTAAATATACAGGGTGATTCAAAAGGTGTGGTCCAACAGTGAAGGTGATGTTAAAATAAGTAAAAAAATGCCAATAAACTCATGTCCGATTCACAATTGTTTTGTAGTTATAACAGCATTTTTTTTAATAAACAACATATACAATTACAAGAAACTTTAAAAATAATCACAAATGTGAAAATGTCCACCTTGTACTTGTATACAAAGTTGATAACGTTGACGTAGGGAATCTCGAACATTCCTCAACTGTTGAGGATCTCTTCGAATATCCGCAACAGCTTAATTTATTCTATTAACTAAGTTGTCCCTGTTTTGAATTTCCGGTGCATAAACTTTTTCCTTTAATGCACCCCACAAGTAAAAATCTAGTGGATCAATATCAGGCGAACGAGGCGGCCATGCTGCTGGACCTCCTCTTCCAATCCAGCGTTGTGGCAAGTTAAGATTTAGCCAATCTCTAACCTGCCGTGAATTGTGCAACGCTCATGCTGGTACCACATTGTCCTTTGCACATCAACAGGCACATCTTCTAATAGTTCCGGCAAGGTAGTATCTAAGAAGTCTGAATACATGGCACCATTAAACCAATCTGGTAATACATAATGCCCGATAACACGATCGCATACAATACCAACCCAAACGTTAACACTGAAGCGTTATTGAAGAGCAGTTGTGAATGTAGAATGAGGGTTTTCGAAATCCCAGTGATGCATATTATGCCAGTTGTTAATACCATTCCGTGTGAACTGCGATTCATCCGTCCAGAGAATTTGGCTTAAAAATTCTAGATTGTTTGCGGTAGCATCTACCAACCATTGACAAAATTGTAGGCGCCTCAAATTATCACCATCATGTAGATTTTGTACATGTTGTATATGGTGGAGATATAAGCTGTTTCTGTTGTCGATTGGTTCTGTTGGACTGCGTCAGTAATGTCAGCATTATTGTCCACATTATTTCTTCCAACATGATGAGGTGGTCTAACCATACCTGTTTCACATAAATGTCGGGGCAACTGTTCAAATGTTCGGTGGTCAGGCTGTCGCCGGTGAGGATACATTCTCCGATATTCTACCGCAGCTGCACGAGCATTCCCGCTGCAACAGCACATCTACAAAATGCATTTCTACATATTCACGTGCAGAAAAGGCTCCATCATTGCCACACTTAGAAACCAACAATAATTCTAACTTGAAACACCTGTCATAACAATGATAAAAACAAAGCAATCCTCTGTAACTAGATAATAGTTGGAAATAACACATGGGTTTATTAACATTTTTTGCTTCGTATAGCATCTCACATCACACCCTTAAGTTTGGACCACACCTTTTGAATCCCCGGTATGTAATATTCAAAGGCTTTATGCTTTTATATACATATATATATATATATTGCTAAGTTTAATATATAGTAAATAAATAATACAAAAGCCCCACGTTGGCTTGCCAAAAAGATGCTAAGTATATTTCTTTTAATTTTTTAAATAATAAATCATAAATAATCGCCCCACTTTGGCTTGTGTCAAAATAGATGCCATGTATTAACTTTTTAGATAATTATTATTTCAGGTTGGGCGCCAAATTTGAGTTTTTGCTCAAATTAAATAAACATAAGTTAATTATAATCGCATCTATGTAGACTCTTAAAAATCTCAAGGTAAAATTTGTTTCGTGGCTCCACCAGTTAGATAGTTAAATATAAAACACATAAAATACCTAATCTTTTAAATACAAAATTAAAATTACACTTAACTTGTTATGTAGTCTCTTTTACCATATCGTAGTCACTACTTCTTGTGAAATCTGCAACAGCTGCGTTTTCTTATCTTGCTTGATGATCAGGTAGTCTAGACAAGGTCCATTTCATTTATAACCATGAAAGCATCAAGCTCTCAAATCCAATAATTTGTAAATTAATGTCACTGAAGCACTATAATTGTTTCACTTAAATCTTCGAGTTTGTTAAGGTAAGGAAGTTCTAATTCTTTTTAATGCAATTAAATTATAAGTTCTTAGAAGTTAATAAATGATTTTAATTTTATATTTTTTTCTTTTTTAGTAAATCTTCATAAAAGAAACGCACTTGGATTAAATTAACTGGTAAATTCTTTTATTATCGAACACTTTAATTAAATCAAAAACACATCTTCTGTTCACAATTAACGTTTAACTAACTAGTTGAATTTTTATAAACAAATGTTCCATAACCAAACTTTTAATTTTTTTAGAAATGACACGCCTACTTTTAAAATTTGAACAACAAACTTAAAATGCGCACTGATTAAAATATCGTGCGTCTTGTTCGATGGCTAATTGGGAACTGATTTCAATTTTTTAATAAAAATGCATTATGGAGGCTCACATTAACCAATCAAAATGCTGGATTTAAAACAAATTCAAGGAATATTCTAGAAAATCTAATTGTTAAAATTTAAATAATTAATATTGACCTTATAAATAAATATTTTAAAAAACTAATTTCATATTCATGATCTATGAATTTTTCTCTAAATTTTGATATCTAACAATCCCATATTTGAGATAAAAAATTTTACACTTTATAATATTATTAATATTTCCTAAATTAACTATAAAACAATTATCCACAAAATAATCACTCAAATTCTAAATCTAACCTATAATTTTGCAGAAATTATTAACAACCCAATTATAGTCAATTAAACAACATAAATCAACAAAGAACTATGGTAAACACCTTCTTAGATATAATATTAAAATAATTTTGGCTAACATAACATCTTTTAAATCAAAATTCTATACTTTTCATCAGCAAACATAATATAACTGTTATTTCTAATTTTAGGGCTCTGGTACTGTCCAAAAAGACCCACATTATCGTCTACTACGAATATTTAATCACTCAACAGGATTTCAAAAGGCCATACACTGTATAACTTCATTTTGATTTCATATTCCACTGTACGGAGCATCGTACGAAGGACCGATAACACTTTTTACATATAACAGGTTTATAAATACAGTTTTAACTATAATTTTACATTAGTTAACCTATTTTATGACATTATTAATCTATCTAGACTATATTTCAGGTTAAAATATGGATTTTTGTTCCAATAAATATCCTTGTAATATATAACAGTCCTACCGAAGGTATTTTAATGTAGTTTAAAGCATGATAAAGACATTTAACAATTAGTTAATGGTAATTACATTATTCTTAATATAAAAATCATGGCATTTTATATAAAGGATTTGTACAGTTGTCACTCTCTTCCTTCTCTCAACCTTCCTCTCCACTCTTCTCTGTTGTTCAATCCCCTCCCCCCCCCTTGAAGCCCTTGATTTTTCATTGCTTCGTCTGCTTCGTTGTGCCATGATCTCCTTGGCCTTCCTCTTTTTCGTCTTCCCATAGGACTCCATTCTGTCATCTTTTTTATCCAACTATGTTCTTCCGCCATTCTAACGTGTTCGTACCATAACAACCGTTTGTCTTCTACATATGTGTTGGCATCTTTTTCCCTTCCCATTCTTCTCCGTATCTCCTCGTTCGATGCTCTATCCATTCTGGTTAGCCTGCAACATCTCCTCCGAAACTCTATATCCGTTGCTGATATCTTTCCCTTGTTTTTGAGGTTGGTAACCCATACTTCTGCCCCGTAGGTCATTATACTCTGTACCATTGTACTATATATCCGGCATTTGGTGTTCTTAGTTATATCTCTGACCCAGAAGATTGAGTTAGGTTGCCTTGTTCTAGTTAGCGCCAGTCTGTTTAATTTCTTCCTCTGTCGTTGCCTCTTTTGTCACTGTAATTGCTTAAATTACTTAAATGTGCCTGTTCCTTTAATTTCTAAATTTTCTTGTATTGCTAGATCTTTTATATTTTCTTCTACTGTCGCTAGGTATTCTATTTTCCCAAAGTTAATTTCTAATCTGACTTTGGTATACTCTAGCACGTGTTCTATAAATATTTTAAATAGTGTGGGTGACGTGGAGCATCCTTGCAACAGTCCTTTTGTTATCTCAAAGTTGTTCGTAAGTTTCTTTCCAATTTTAACAGCTGTTCTGTTGTTTTTATACATGTTTTTACTGCGTTGGTCAGTTTTTGGGGTATTTCGATTTTTGACATGGCCTTCCATAGTTTTTTTCTGGTACGGTATCCTATGCTTTTCGTAAATAAGTGAATGCCATGTGTATCCGTCTGTTTCTTGCCTTCTTTTTCTCTGCTAATTGTTGTATTCTGTAATTGTAGTCAATGATTGATTTTCCTGCTGTAAACCCTGCCTGTTCCTCGCTAATTCTTCCTTGTATCTGGTGTTCTATCTTATTGCGTATTACATTCCCATATATCCTTCCCATATCAGCATGTAAAATACACTTTATGAACTAATACATTTATTTTAGAAGCCCTAATTACATGCCACTAAGGACTAAATAACAAACAAATCGAATCCACGGTTGTCTAATTTTCCAAATAAAATTTTTATTACTGGAGTCTCTAATGACACGGAAAAAATGTATGTTTAATTACATTTGAAATTTTTAGAGGTCATCATCATTTGTGTATAACCGCTTGTATGCGAAGTGACACATACACAGAAGACCTACATCTTCAATTCAGTTCTTGACAGAAACAATTAACCCTTCCAATTAAGGAAAGGTGTTACAAGCTCTCGCCCTTGTCATGTAAAGGACGTTCTCAAATAATTAATAAACTGCTGGGACTGGCAAACCACAAAAAGGTTTCAGGCTGATATATGTCCATTTAAACCTCAGAGGTACCAAACATCAACAAAAAAGAAATATTAAACGCAAAATGGAAGGATAAATCGTTTATAATGAACCAAACATAAAGGTGAGGCAGCTTTCAACAACATTAGTGAGCCCACTATTAACAATCAAGTAGTGTTATTGCAACATTTCTAATGACGACGCTCCTTTCTAAATTCATTTAATTGTAAACCCACTTTTTAATGTAATACGTTAAAAAATTATAACCTAAAAACAAACTAACTTCCAAATCACAAAAACTGTAAAAAATGATTCCTTTTATTATCAGCAACGCACAAGCTGTAGCGATTGATGATTTCCAAAAATATTTATAGCATTTCCGTATTATAACGCATCTAAAGCAGAATGTGATAAAGCAGAATAACATTTTCCAATTAATTCGCAAAATTTCAGCAACGCTTCATCTAGCTTTCCAGCACAAAACCTCGTGGGATTTACACTGAGGTTCACAGAATTTCTCTATTAAGGCTAATTTATATGTTCAGCAGTTTTATTTAACTCGTAGTAGGAAGCCGATTTATAAGTTTCAGGAAGCTCCTAGGAATGTTCTTATAAACCTTAAATCAGGAAATAAACGTTTTATTGAATTTATAGTTAGTTTACTTGATTTTAGTAAACAGGATGTGATTAATTAGCATCTAAAAATGTCTGCTAAAAACTGTTATTTTATTAAACAGCAAATCTTAACAAACGCTGTATATACACATTATACAGTACGATTACATAGAAAGCTCGTAATCCCGGAAATGAGCGCAAGCTCAGTGGATAAAATTATATCGAATTAAATATTTACAAATACTGGGGCATGCATTACAATAGCATTTCCGGTTATGTCGAAAATAATGTCAAATTACAACTTTTCAAAGGAATAACTTATTGTTTTTATTATGGCAGATATTTGTTTTCTTACAAAATGTTCATATGAATTCCTAGAAACCGTCGGAGATGAGACTGAGCTCGTTGAGGTCGCTTGTGTTCCTTTGAGGCGTATTCAAAAATGTTTCTTTCTTTAGAAAACTATGCATGCAATTTCATTTATTATTTCATATAAAGTCACGTTCGGATAAATTCAATTTGTATAAACAAACGGAAAATTAACATTTTATTTGTAATTATAATTTCAGACCTAGAATGTTCGACAAAAACGTAATTTATTTAAATGAAGGTTAGCTGGGTCAGTAGGCTACGCTCCACGCTTTATATCACCATAGCTGTAAAAACAATAACAAATATGCTGCAGGAGTTGTAAGATAGGCAATTGTTGCCCATAAAGGTAGTTTTTATACAATTGTAAACGAGAAGATAAAAAATAAGAAATTAGAGCTTTCTAAGGGTGCATGCTGCATTTTAAAGGATAAAGTACCTATTAGCATATAATAATTTTTCTCAATATAGTAATTTTCTCTTTATAAAGAGTAGGAGATATATTTTTACTGATGAGTTTCCAGTCAGATTTTTTTTATAGTGATACTCAAAATATCAATACAAACTATAGTTTTTCGGCGGGGGCTTGTAGATTTTAGAAAATTAATTGTCGAGGTTTATAATGAATTATCTATTCTAGTTCTACTTTCTACTTAACATGTTGGGTCGTAAGTTTCTTTCTATTTTCGCGATTCTGTTGTTTTGCATTCTTGATACATGTTTTTCCAAGCGTTTCTTCTTACTTGAACCCATTCCCCTATTTTCTAGATATTGCATCTTGCTCTGATATTTTCGTGTTTTATGTGATCTCGGTTAATTACTCGTTCTATTTTTCGTAGGGTGTTCACCTTTGCAGTTTCTAGAATTTGTTTCGTTTTAACCATGTCCGGTCTTGTTTCAGCTCTATACGTTAGTATTGGCCTTATGACTGACTTGTAGATTTTTGCTTTAGATTCTCTACTTAGATATCTGTTTTGCCATATGGTATTATTTAGGCATGCGGATACTTTAGTTGCTTTTTGTGTTTGATGAACCACTTCTCTCATTAGAATCCCGTTACTTGTAATAATGATTCCTAAATAATTAAATGACATCACTTGCTCCACAGTACTTCCATTCACCTCCAACTTACTTCTTACCGGTTTCTTGCTTATTGTCATTGTTTTTGTCTTTTTCTCGGAAATGTGTAGAACGAATTCCTTACATGCCTTACTAAATTGTAATAATAATCGCTGCAGATCGTCTTCCTTTTCGGCAATAAGGGTTGCTTCGTCTGCCTAACCAACTAAACGAATTTCTTCTTCTTCCATGCAGTAGTCTCTTTCTCATTTACCTATTCAATGTTATTTTGATTATTTCATTCATGATTAGGTTAAATAAGAAGGGGTTGAATGAGTCTCCTTGTCTAATTTCTTTTGTCACGTGTATTTTTTCCGGTATTATTATTGAGCGTGTCTTAATTTGAGTATAGTTGTTAGTGTATATTTCTCATATTAGTGGAATTAGACCATTTGGTACATTATTTTGCTGCAACGCTTCCATTACATAACTTAGTTGAAGGTGATCGAACGCTTTTGCTATATCGACGAAGCAAAAGAAGGTTGGTTTGATATTTTCTAGTGCATTTTGTGACACCTCACGAACTATAAATATTGCATCAGTGCATGATCTATTGGGGCGAAATCCCTGTTGTTTGTCGAGTAATTCAATTATTTCGGTTAGCCTTCTGGTTAAGATCCTAGTTGTAACTTTCACCATGGAGTTTAGTAGGTTATTTCCTAGATAGTTATCCGGAGTTTGCTTTCCTCCCTTTTTAAAAATTGGGATTGTAGTGCTAAATTGGAATATGTTTTATGTTAGTGCTATTAGTTATTCTTCTTATGCTTCGCCCCCGTATATTATCTGTTCATTTGTTAGACCATCTTCACCCGGGGATTTTCTATTTTTCAATGATTTAATTCTTAATTTTAGTAAAAAATAAATGTTTTCTGTCTAAATGTAAGTAATGCACTGTGTGCACTGCTAACTAATCACGCAAATGTTTATTGGTTTCGATTAATACTGCGGACAGCGCTGTTACATGCCGTGTATGCTATCAACAAGTTCGGGCCTGGAATCTAAGAGTTTAGGATAACTAAAACATTTAGGCAGGTGAAAGGGGTCGGAATTAACATATAAATGCACTAAAAGATTGTAGTTACTAAATGGTAAATTATATAGTTTCAACGAAGAAATCTTCCAAAAATATATGTAACTACCAATTACGGATTTGTCCGGAACTTTGTTTCCGGATGAATTTTTAATAGATCGCTCTAGATATTCTAAATTTCATCCATATCGAAGCGGTAAATTTTCACACAGCCCGTGTGACATATTTTGGAAAATCCATTTATGATAAAATATGTCTATTTTTGGGCGTAACCAATTCTTTTCTGTTACTCATTGTACAGAAAAGTCTTCTTCTTCTTCCTCGTATGACAGGACCATGTCCTGTTTATTTCTAATTTGCCTCGCATACACGGGTTGGTTATCCTTGGACGCAGATGTCCAGTTTTCGCGCTATCTTTTAGGTGCTCGTCCCACATCTCGTTTGGTGTTGGGTTCTTGTGTTGTTGCTCATCGAGCTAATCTATCGTTGCCCATTCTATTCACGTGAACTCTCCAGTTTCGTCGACGTTCTCTCACCTGTCGGGCTATGTCTTGAATCTCGTATTTTTCTCGAAGAAGTTCATTCCTAATCCTACCTCTCCGAGTATGTCCGATATAGCTCTCAGTACTTTTCTTTCAGTAGTACGCATGATACGCTCAGATTTTGCCGTTTCTGCTCTGGTCTGAGCAGCATACGTTAGGATGTAAGGAAAAGTAACACTACCTTTTACTTCAGGTGCTCTTCAAAATGATATTACTAAATGATATCATTTAGTCATATTAATTACCACTTTCGTATTTACAAGACTTTTTACATGCATTTAACTATTCAAATTTTCACAAATAACAAAACTTTCCTTCTATTATTTGGTACCGTAGTTAACTATAAGTAGTTTAAAAGCGCGATACAAATTAATTTTTCAGTATATCGAAATATGAAAAGATATACAATTATAAACAGAGCATAAAGCAGCGGATTCCATGGAAATATCACATTGATCACGACACTTCTGTCAAGACGAGAACAACCGAAGAAGAAGAAGAAGAACATAAATTATACATGAAATATCCAATATTAGTAGGCCACTAACTTGGGAAATGAATAAGTAACATCCTTGGGTTCTATCACTATATAAAATGCTTTAAATCGTTTTCGTCATATTCTTTCAAGATGACATATTTTCATTGTTGTTCCATTGTCCAACAATAAAGTTCTATTGCTTAAGAGCTATTTAAAAATTTAACAATTAATGAAATTTTCAATATTTTACAAATGAAGATGTAAATTTGAAATTAACAAGAAATAAATTACTCTACAACACTGCTATTTCAAACTTAACCTATCAATGAATACATATCTAAATGTTGTCTTTGGTTTTAGATTATTTCAGAACCGTAATATACATAAAGTTTAAATATACCAGCACATTTAAGGTTTCGTAGAAAATAAACAAGCTATTAAGAAGTATTCATACATAAGGATATCCACTGAGACTGTTTACATAAACTACTGTGTTTGGATGCATAGAAATGAAGTGTATTAAAATGCTTTTTACTTACGAATATTCGAAAAGAACAATTTTTTCCATTTGATTACAAGATAACCATTCCAAATTAAGTTCGAAATTAACAAAGATTACGCATAAAAAGGGAACCATGTAACACTTATTCCTATCATATATTGCAGTACACGTAATGACTATAGCAGTGATTCTATATATATATTGTACATGATTTATTTATGATCCAAGAATGTACTATTTGTAAAATTAACCCGACTTAAAGCAAAAAAAGAAGACGAAGGAGGAAGTACACTATCATTTCTTAAATGATATAAGAAGATAATATTATTTTGGTGTGTACCAAGACTCAAACCAATTAACTGCAGTATCTGTTTCTGTCTCATGGGTGATGGTAGAAGAGCATTCAATATGGGTTTGGAATGGTACTATTTCTTATTTACCTCTTTGTAATCAATATAACCGTATAGCAAAAATGTAAAGCTGAAAAACTAATTATTACACTGAAATCTTAGACACCACTACACAGCCACCAACCGAATTTAAATTATTTACCATACCGTGGTACAAATTTTTGTATACCTTCGTCATAGAAGGTTGCCGCCTGTATCGAAAAACAATCTTATACGATCTTTTGAGGCCGTCGCAGCGGATGAAAACGGTCGAGGATTCTTAAAAAATTCCTAACATGGAGGAAGAAGTGATGGTCACTCGGCTCTAAGTCAGGAGTCGGTATGAGTGATCAAACATTTCCTAATTGAACTGCTCAATTATTTGTACTATGCGAGCTGCGTGCGATCAGGCGTTATTGTGTAAAAGCACGACTCCAAAGGTCAGCAATTCTCGTTTTTTATTCTAAATCGCCTTTCTAAATATTGTTAGGGTTCTAGGTCATTTGCTTGCCACCGTTTGCTCGCCGTAGATTGCTCGATTGCCGATCGTTCGGTGGGAAAGATGCTCGCCAAGACAGTTGCTGCTTTTGATTCTTAATTAAAAACTTTATTTTTATTTCAGATACCATAGATTTAGGGAGAGTATTATTACTATTAAATGGATTCTTATTTTTTGAGGATATATTCGTTTATAATATGTGGTCGTGGGTACCATGAAAAGGACTGGTACTATTTAATAATCTAGCGGTTTATTAAAAATGTATCAAATTCTGTATGCTTCTTATGATGTTATATACATATTCTATTCAGTAATTCGCAATTTTGATACTGACTCGCTAAGACAAATCAAGTGACTTTTTGCTTAACTCTCTATCTTACAAATTAAGAAATAATACGATCTTCTCGAAAATATTACATACATAATTATAAATTGTTTCGTTGAACCAATACCTTGACTACTAGAAACCATGGTTTTGTACATAATCTAGCTATTAAGTGTGATGCCAAATAAAACTATTTTCCTCTACTACTAAATGTGATAACTGTTTATTTATAACTAGTAAAGCTTTGGAAACCTAAAATAATAAATAATATTGTATTTTAAAAACAAATTGCTTGCCTGGTATCTACCGCCGAGCAAATAGTTTGCGAACTAAGATCCCCGCGAGCAAACATGTAAGTAAACGGTACCGTGCAAGTGGGCGTACACCCTGTCTTAAAGTCTAATACATTAAATATCGTACCACGTATACGAAAAGCAAGTCTCGTCGCCAGTCAGAACCTGAATCCGGTACTCATCGCTATTAACTTCGTAGCGATGCAGGAAAGTCAGTGCAGAGGCCATTCGCTGGATTTTCTGCACATTCGTCAATATCGCTCACAAGATCTTTGACAACAAAAAACCTCTCACTTCACTACTCATCGTGCAGCGTTTTCGATTAATGTATTGAGAAAACAAATTACATGCGAGCTTGTTTTCACACTTGGCGGGATTTGTAATGGCGGGTTAATGTTAGCTCTATATTACAACAAACGTGTGGCTGGATCATCAAACACTACGCCCTTTATTATGCGTAAATATTTAAACGGCCCTTAGTTTTCGAATAAGACTCCTATCGGTCAGTATTTTATTTAATTTCCTGAAACAATCAGCTGAATGTTGTTAAATTCTAGAGTAACACATGTTACTAAAACAATAAGGTGACAACATTAATTGTTCCGTAATATTTCCTTATATTGATAGTGGAAAAAAGTCTAAATGTACGAAACCGAAGAAGGAACAGGTTCGTAGCAATTAATCAAAACGTTTGTAATCCTATGCAATCAGCAATCTATAATTTGATAATTAATTGTGTTACTCCGAAACTGTTCTGGCCAACGACATTCAGAAGAATATTCTTGGGATATTCGTTCGAATATTGTTACGTATTACCAGTGATTGAAAATATCGCGATAGTTTCTGAGTATCGATTATACATTGTGATACATTTCAAAACAGTATCGAATATCGGCATCGCGGTACTTTTTTTAATTATCGAGTATCGCGAATTTGCGATACTTTGGCGATAAAATGTTGCTGGAAAATCAATATAAATAGATTATTCCAGTTGCTAAACCTGTCAACCATTTAGGATACTAGGTAGAAATGTAATTATTGGGTAAAACGTAAAACCCTGGGGCTGTATGTTAAGCTGTTTATACTTTCTACATACATTACTTCATCTTATTGCCAAGCTTCTTGAAATATTTTAATCTTTAACAAACGTCTATGCAAAATTGGTTAAACTTTGGCCCACCGCAAAGCGCAAAACTGTCCCCAGCGAAAGAGTATCGCTAAAGGTATAGCAATACTTTTTTAAGTATAGACTATGGGTATCGCGATATTATATGAAAAAAACATCGAGTATCGGTATCGCGATATTTTTGTGTTAAAAAAATCGGTATCGTTATCGCGATACCTAAAAAAGTATCGTTCCGACTACTACATATTCCAAAAACAAAAGTTAATACTACTAGATAACCATTTTCTTTGACATCGTTACATTCCAATCAACATTTATTCAAGAAGCCATCCTATATTTACAGTACTCGTGAGTATTTATTTGTGGAACGTACTGTTTATTGACATCTGTTAGTTTAAACTCAGATCACTGTTCTCTTATGTGGAGAATAAAGAAGCATGCTTATTGTTTAATACACCTAGGTCAATATAAATTTGCGTAGACTTACCTAAGAATCCGGGTATAGCACCGAGCGGCATAACAAAAAGGCTGACTAATAAATCGGCGATTGCGAGCGACAGCAAGAAGTAGTTGGTCACATTCTGCAGTCGCCTGTCAAGTAAAACAGCTAAACAAACTAAGATGTTCCCCAGACCACCGGCGATGATAAAAACCACCACAAACAGAAAGCTCCAGTCGTATTGAAGCGAATCCCAGGACGCGCTTCCCTCGGTTCCGTTTACCGAAACGTAATTTGAACTAAAGTTGGTTGAAACACACGTCCAGTAATCTTCGCCACTGAAAAATCTACACTTATATCCGCTGCTCGGCCAGGCTGTCGTGAACACAAATTCGCTCACATTTTCGACGCCGAATAAATCAACGGTTATATTTTCCGACGCGTTTTCGGTATTGCATCCCGCACAGGAAAACGTCTTATCACTTGATTTATTTAACTGGCAGTAAAATTCGTACAACGTCTCACCTAAACTGTCGCACTTTAGCACGAGACTCGTCGCATTTGTCGGACACGACGTTAAATCTTCCCCCGTCTGCACACATCTTGTTATGTTCCAATATTCTGTAGATTCCTCTTCCTCCCAAGGCGCCGTTTGGTTCATTGTTTCATTTGAGGAACATTTCTTGTACCTAAAAATATAAATCAAAATAATTATTACCTTCGAATATGCATTAATTTTTTGACACGAATTCCACAACCAAATGGTCTCTCCAGGGTAAATAATCCCGGAACAAACATTCGAACAAAACATTCGCGAACAGAAGTTTAGAGATCAAAAGCTCCCAGTACAAATAAATTATACTTAATTTTTGTTTCTGGGCAACACCTAGAGAAGGATTAGTGCATTGCGACTCGAACCTTCGTATGATTCTCATGGCATTTTAACAATATAATTCATAGTTTAAAAAGACTAAAATTACGATTTCAATGCTGTAATATTTAAACGATTCAAATATTTATACGTTATATACTAAATACGCAGTTACACGTTTCGTATCATCTTAGTAAATTACAAAATTATCTATAGAATATTTCCAGTGTGCCCGAGACAAACGCAGCATACATGAGAATGTCGTAAATACTAAGAGATAGAGATTAAGTTAAACGAAAATAATCTTAAGAACCAGTAGGATTTACATGGTCTAAGAATCATCCGATTTCGGAATTATACGGTCTAGAAATTATACCCTCTAGGAATTATACGGCCTAGGACTTGGAGGGTCTCGGAATTATATGATCTAGGAATTACGAGGTTCAGGTATTGTATAGTCTAGGAATTATACCGTTTCGGAATTACAGTCTAGGAATTATACGGTCCAGGTATTACATAGTGTAGGAATTATACCGTAAAGGGATTATAGGGTCTAGGAATTATACGGTCTCGGAATAATGCGGTCTAAAAATTACACAGTATAGGACTTATACTTTTACGAAATACACGTCTGGGAATTATACGGTCTACGAATTATACGGTCCACGAACTGTACGGTCTAAGTATTATATGCCCTAGGAATTATACCGTCTCGAAAAAGTACAATCTAGGAAATATATAGGTAAAGTCTACGAATATATGGTCTAGGAATACTGCGAGTCTCAGAACTATACGGTCTAGGAATTATACGGTTTAGAAATTATAGGGTTTAGGAATTATATGATCTAGAAATTATACTGTCTTGAAATTATAAGGTATAGGAATTATACAGTTTAGAAACTATATGCTCTAAGAATTGTAGGGTCTATGATTTATAAGAACTATCAATTGTACGGTCTAGGCATTATACGATCTAGGAATTATACGGTCTAGGAATTATACGGTCTAGGAATTATGCGCTCTAAGAGTTACACGCCCTAAGAATTATACGGTTTCGGAATTATACGGTCTAGGAATTACACGGTTTAAGAGAGACACGATCTAGGAATTATACCGTTTCGGAATTATAGTCTACGAATTATACCGTAGCGTAGAGGAATTATAGGGTCTAGGTATTATACGATCTAGGAATTATACGGTCTCGGAATAATACGCAAAAAAATATACAGTATAGGACTTATACGGTCTAAGAATTATCCGATTTCGAAATAATGCGGTCTAGAAATTATAAGCTCTAGGAATTATACGGCCTAGATATTGTACGGTCTCGGAATTATACGATCTAGGAATTACACGGTCCAGGTATTTCGTAGTCTACGAATTATACCGTTTCGGAATTATAGTCAAGAAATTATACGGTCCAGGTATTACATAGTCTAGGAATTATACCGTAAAGGAATTATAGAGTCTAGGAATTATTCGATCTAGCAATTATACGGTCTCGGAATAATACGGTCTAAAAATTACACAGTGTAGGACTTATACCTTTACGAATTACACGTCTAGGAATTATACGCTCTAGGAATTATACGCTCTAGGAATTATACGATCTAGGAATTATATAGTCTAAGAATTATATGGCCTAGGAATTATACTGTCTCGAAAAAGTACAATCTAGGAAGCTTGCAGTCTACGAATATACGGTCTAGGAATTATGAGAACCTAAGAACTATACGGTCTAGGAATTACGGTAAGGGACAACTGGGCGCCGCCAACTGGGCCCCGCCGACTGGGCGCCGCCGACTGGGCGCCGCCGACTGGGCGCCGCCGACTGGGCGCCTGCCAACCGGGCGCCAAGCCAACTAGGCGCCAAACCAACTCGGCGCCAAGCCAACTGGGCGCCAGCCCAACTCGACGCCAAGTTATAAAACACAAAATTTTACCATGAATTTTTACTAAATCCTCAGCAGGATATTATTATTTTGACAAACGCTAGAAAACTTTCTGCTTACAACAAGCAATTTACAAATTTCTAAGAATTTCATAATGGTCTTCATAGTACAGGCGGTTATGTTAGGGTAGGTTAGGTTATCTTAGGTTAGGTTAGGTTAGGTTAGGTTAGATTAGATTAGGTTAGGTTAGGTTACAAAATTTTATTCGGGCTGTTGACCACACTATTCGCACAATTAACTTTAAGTAAAGATTGTAAATATAAATTTGTTAATTTAATAAATAAAGTTTGTCAAAATCACACAGTGTTAATTATTACATAAAAAGAGGCAGAGAAAAAGAAATATAGCACTTAAGCAAAATAATAGAAAAAAGTAGTCTGATTTGTAGAATAAAGCGAAAAGAAGTTAAGTGTTTTGCAGAACAGCAAATTTCAAAATTTAAATTTTATTTCACTGGATTTCTTCCTGTGCATTGTTTTTCTTATGGTGTGGCTTTATTCCTTTTTTAATTTAAATATTAGTTTTGGGCTGGTGCCGAGTTGGCTTGGCGCCGAGTTGGCGGGCGTCCAGTTGGCTTGGCGCTCACTTGCCTTGGCGCCGAGTCGGCCGGCGCCCAGTCGGCAGCGCCCAGTTAGCCGCGCCCAGTCGGCGGCGCCCAGTTGTACCAGACCCTAGGAATTATACGGTTTAGAAATTATAGGATTTAGGAATTACATGATCTAGAAATTTTACTGTCTCGAAATTATAAGGTCTAGGAATTATACGGTTTAGTAACTATACGCTCTAAGAATTATAGGGTCTAGGAATTACAAGAACCATGAATTATGCGGTCTAGAAATTAAACGGTCTAGGAATTATACTGTCCAGGAATTATACAACCTAGGAATTACACAATCTAGAAATTCTACGCTCTAGGAATTATACGGTCTAAAAATTATACGGGCTAGGAATTATATGGTCTAAGATTTTTACAATCAAGGAAAAATCACTGTCTAGCAGTTATACGGTCTAATTATAAGACTTATGCACTCTAGGAATTATACAATCTCGGAGTTATACGGTCTCGGAGTTATACGGTCTCGGAATTATACGCCCTCACACTCACTCACATAAATTATATACGACCACAACAAGAGCTCTTACATAACAATATCTTTAAAAATTGATAAAAATTAAAAGGTCACAAATCGTTGCCGGAATCTCCATAGAAATGTAATCACAATTTGTTTAGAACTAAGGTAAAATTTCTCAACAGATATTTTATAGCGGAACTAGACGCGGTGGAATTGTTTGCAAAGAGGTTTTTTATCAGTGAGACGCTCACAGAATTTTTCACTACATATTTTTACTGCCAGAGCATTGTTGGGTAAGATTCAGTCCGGAGGGATTATGATTAATTCATCGAATGCCAATTAAAGTTCTTGCTTCTGGTTTTACATTTAGCAAATATATTATTTTCGCTATCTTAATTTAATGCAATGGATAAATCGCTTCCAACATAGAAAGCAGAATCGCTTGTTAAATATTGCTGTTTCTAGTCACTGCAATATAAGTTTTATAAATGAACCTTCTCTTGTGAAGGGATTAAAGCTGAACCAGTAATACTGTAAACTGAAAGCACCATCCAGGAATGCTTCTGTCAAATCCGAGGAATATTGGTTTAAGCCTGGAGCGTTTGCTATTATTACTGTCAACTCCATTCGGCATAAATGAGCAAACGCCTTCTCATCGCTAATAATTCCAATATTCTGATTTTTATTATTTATTATTAGCAGTTCTTGAAAATAATATTTAACCAATGACTCTCGTGTATTCTTATAATTCTTTATTTTTCAAGGCTACTTACTAAGTTTCCTAAAATGCCCATATAAAATTAGGAAAAGCTGCTACAAAGTATGCTTACATTAATTTGTTTATTTCCATAGTTTCATGAGTAAAGTATACGAGAGAAAACAACGAACGTTGCAACAAAAGTAAAAAAATTATAGACAGTATTAGACTTGAAAAAATGTTTGATTCTAATATCCTCTAACGCATGCAGCTGCTAATTTTAAACTTAAATATGAAACTTAAATATGGCCCTGTATAATACCCAATTGCTCAAGCGTTACCAAACCGACATTAATGAAATTCGGAATTTAAACAGCAATGACAGCTTTTACACAAATTTTAGCGATTCAAATTATGTTTGTCTTAATAAAGACAAAGAACGGAAATAAAAAATACAACTTTCATTTGCAAATCTATATATTCTATACTTAAAAAAAACCTTTTATTGTTATCGTTCTTCTATACATATTTTTTTTACTTAGAGGAAGAATCTTGGCAGACGTTCTGCTTGATATCGAGCATTTTTAACAGAAGCATATAATTTTTTCAAAACTCTCAAGCACTGCTACATAAAAACTTGTATTAAAATAGAAAACCATTTTATGTTATATAAAGGGAGTTTTTTTATGTTATCTACCTAACTATGAAAGAAACAAGTTAGAGAACAAACAAAATTTTATTTTTCAATGTAAGAACCATTAACGCTTATACACTTGTTCCAACGTTGTTCAAATAAGGCCATGCCTTAAAAAAAATCTTTTGATAACTCTGCAAAATACAACTCCACAGAGTTTCTCAAGTTCTCATTCGACGCCCTCTCAAGTGTTTTTTGAATTTTGAAAAGAGATAATAATCACAGGGGGCGAGGTCGGGACTGTATGGTGGTTGTCGCATTCATCAATTGCTTCTTTAACGATTCGTGCTTTATGCAACCTGCAGTCGTCCTGCAGAGGCACAGTTTTCTGGGCAAAATTGTGAGGTCTTTTCTCGCGTATAGCTGCTTTCAAATTGATTATTGGTTCTTTGTAGACAGTTCCTGTTATTGTAGACACTTTTGGCATAAATACTCAACCCATAAAATCCCTTCAGCATCCCAGAAAACTATGACCATCACTTTTACCGCTGAGAATTGCGTCTACGCCTGCTTGGGTGGTGGAGAGCCCTTATGAAGCCATTGCATGGACTTTTGTTTTGTCGGTGGATCCCAGTGGTGTACACAGGTCTCATTCCCAGTTACAATTTGAAAGAAAAAGTCCTCATCTTGGTATAAAGCCGCCAAATTATCGTCGCAAATTTGTCGTCTACAAAATTTT
>JABXWE010010692.1:0-26183 GCA_014611495.1 Limonius californicus | reverse complement strand
GGGCGATCGAATCCCGACTGGGGCGACCGCATTTGCTTAGTTAAGTTTAGGGTGCATGTTGCATGAATGTTTGGTATGTAAGGGACGCCCGCACCCCCCTGAAGTAATGCGAAAGCGGTTCCGGGGGGGGGGAACGGTAGTATGAATGAGTGAGAGAAAAAAAAAGTGCGATAATGTAAAAGCAGTATATGGTTAAATATTTAAACAATCTAACATTCTTACTATTAATGTGTTTGTTACATTCATTATAATAAATTATTTCAACAGCACATTGCATTTAATTAAACAAACCCTTGCTCGCATTATCTCGTAATATGTTCGATATGTTTAATATGATACTAGCGGAACCTGTGGGCATTGCTCTACGTTTTTTTGTATGTGGTAAGGTATGTACTCCAGGGTATAGCAATATCTTGATCGCTTTGCAGTAGGCCCTGCTCCTAAGATCGCTCCATCACAAGACATTTTTTAAAACAAAAATCCTGCAGTTTTGTAAATTCAATACGATTTTGGGGCTTCGAATATACATCATTTAAATTCCTAGCTTCGTTTCATGACCTTGACCAAGTAACTTAATCAATATTTGGGTAAAGCAACAGAAAGGCCCTTTCAGCTCAACCCGAAGGGGTGTATCTTCTTCATTGTCTATTATTAATACGTAATGATAGACGTTTAATTAAGTTGCTATTAATTTAATTATTTTATTTTGCATAGTACGGCTTAATTAGTTTATAGTGGATTATGAATGCCTTAACAGCTACGCCAAAATTTAGAGGTAAAGTCACGGATTATCTCAAGAAACTGTCTTTCCGAAGTTAAATATTTAACGCAAGCTGTGAAATTCTTTGTAGCCGGTATTATTATTATATCTACTAAACAATACTTATCACGCATACTTAGGTGCACTTTTGATTTTTTGATGGCTATATCATTAGTTGACTCAGTTGAGAACTGATAATAGACATAACAGGAAATTATCTGTGTACAAGGAGTGTTTCAGCGCTTGGCTTCGGAGTTATTCTACCAAAGTCGCTCAGGTTCGAATCCTGAGCACTGCACTTTCCCAGGGTGTTTGTGGTGTCTGGGGCATGGGGTTTTTCAAGGGTGCCTTTGGCAACTCCACGATTCTTTAAGAAAAAAAAAGGAGTGTTTACATTTAAACAGGGATGTATAAAGTAACACCGCATCTGAAGACATGCCAAACATACAATTAATTAAAGTTACGTTATCGCAAAGTTCTGTTAATTATAGTATGGAACAGCAGATAATAATCAAATTTCTTAAAATTGAAGACCTAAAGTCGACTGAAATCCTTACAAGATCGCGAGCACAATACGACGATTAGCTTCGGGTGTTTAAGTGGTCGAAATTACTAAGAGACTGGAGAACTCGTATAGAAAATAAGCCTCACGTACCACTAGCTGTAACTTCGGATAATCGTATAATGAAGAAAAACTTAACCCTAATTCAGTCAGACAGACGGGTAACAGTTCGTTAAATTTGAAAAAATTACAAATTAGTGTCAGAAGTATTGAAGACATCATAACATTACATAAAGTATCGTAAGGTTAATGCCAGGTGAATTCCGCGCTTGTAGACCAAAGAACACAAGTTGAATCGTTTGCAAATCGCTTCTTCTTCATTGCAGCGATATGCGGGAGTAATGTTCTAATACTATATTTTAAATAAATTTCTGTTAAAGTTGAACATTCCTCGTAGTTAATAGCTCGTGTAGTTCTATGTTAGATGTACTTTCAGGTCAGATTATGGATGTTATGTCCACCGCGGAAAGCATTTTCTTTTAAGTTCGGTTTGTTATTGAACAGTCAAAACAAAATTGGGCTACACTAGTCTAGACGAATATTGCAAAACGAAATTTGATCAAAACCTGTACTGGAGACACAGTGATATTCCATTAAAGCGAGGTTTTCGGTACCGAAAAAGTTAACATAGAAGTAGATCCAATAAATTTTGTATTCTAGCAATCTTTAATAATTTCCTGTTTTGGTTTTGTGTATTGAGGAAACTTCCTATTTATATTCCGAAATTGGACTTTTATGTTCTACTCGGTATTTACGATTAAATTATGTACTAAAGTTTGTAGTTTGGGTGGCTTAACAACAACAACGTATTGAATATTCTATGTGTATCATCTAGTATTCAACAAAACAACAGATACGGAAGGCTTATTAGTTATGTTAATAATACGGGATACCGAAATTTCTAGTTTAAATTTGCGGTATAAAATTTTCAATTTAGCCATCGAAACACAAACCGTTATGAATCTCTGTCACGCATAAACGGCTTTAATGAAAAATAATTAGTTCCGAAATACGCTATCACGAGAAAACCGCACTTTACAAGATGAAATTTAGGTGCAGTTCCACAAATATCCATTAAGCAAAACATATTAAAGGCAAGTGCACTAATTAAAATAAATTGAAACCACGATGAAAAACTGATGCTAATTTTTACGAGCGGTTTTCGGCAAAGGATGGGACACAAGCACAGCGGGAAACAAAGCACGAGTCAATCAAATATAATGAAGGTGGAAAATTTAGGAGCAGTCACTGTCATGTCCCGACCTTTAATATTAACAGATTGCACGTTTTCCTTAGTTTTTCAGTACTAATTTGCATTCAAATTTAATTACGCCGCCGACATAATATTACACACATTTAATTTCACGCATCGTGGAAGTCCGCTTTATTAAATTTGCGTTTAATTTACTGAAAAGTATAAAATAATTAGATATAGAATTGTTAGTTCACAATCGAAAATGTTCTATTTTTCTAAGTTTTTTGCATCACTTTTCAGTGTTAGAAATGTTACAAATTTTGCATAGCCAGTTTAGTTAATATAGCAAGATTTCATTTTCTACATTTCATGGGGACTGTAAATTGGTTATTGCCTGGAGAGTATATACACAAAAAAGTATTTACATTTACATTTATTTTAAGTTGTCAAACAAAGTGAAATATAATATCTATTTTCCGATATTTACAACAATATATTTGTAGCCAAACATTTAAGGTTGTATGATACATATTAGGCGTACCCGCTAACGCAAACAAAGTATTTCCAAGTGCGGTTAAAAGGAACAGAAATAGTGTTTGAATATTTACGAGATATTTGTATACACATTCTTAAGGTTGTATGATAGGTAAAGCAGTCGCAATGCAAGAAGACCAGAGTAGGATTAAAATGAAAACCATACCTGCCAAGTTGCTGAGCGTATTAACACCGGAAAGTCAGCTTATCTAGAAAAGGATGCAGTATCGCAACTTAGGGTTTTCATTTTAATCCTACTCTGGTCTTCTTACATTGCGACTATTATACTCGACGTACCCGCTAACGCATACAAAATATTCCCAAGTGCGGTTAAAACGTAGTGAAACGGTCATGTGCAAAATTAAATCAGAACAAACGGTGTCTCTGGAACAAACGTCTAACAAACAATTTTTATTTACTCTTAGATGCATCAAGACGTTAACCTACTTTTCTAATTTTTTACATTATTATTTGCAACATTGCATGCTTGAGTTTCCAGATATTTATTAAGAATTTTAACGGAGATGAATTATTATTATTTAATAGAATTTAGACACGATCTTTCTAAATAAATAAAAATAATATTTCTAGCCTTTTTACTATTTTCTGTGATGGAATTTTATGGAAATCCTTAAGAGCCATTTCCTGCAATTTTTTTATTGTTTTAATCTTATATTTTTGATCACCCTATAACAATACTCATAGGCTTTAAGTGAACAGGTTTAACAATTTTTGAGTAATGCAGCATTAAACTCGAAATATAATTCGATCGAATTTAACTTAAATTCGTATAGCTTGTTCCTGGCACCATTCTTTGATAAAAAATTTTAAAATATTTATTATTCATTGTTGTTTGTCGTTAATAGTGTTTTAGTCTCACTGCTAGGCACCGGCTTTTTTTCTGCCACGTGTTTCTCCTTAGTGTTAAGGTAGAAATGCGGGAGACCTACAGTTTAACGTCAAATCTGAAGGATAGAAATCCCAGAGAATGTTTTTTACACATATTTGCCAACCGGATTGGAGAATTGTGTAGCGTGGGTTGCAGCACAAGTTTTTTAAAGGTAATGCTGGGGAATGGAACCCAACTCATAATCAACGTTTTGCCTAGAAAGCAAGAGCTCTGCCAACTGACCAGCCACCACAGTTATTTATCAATATTATAAATAACTGTATTTTCATAAATTTGTGTTGATACTGTAAAATTCCAAATCGTAGTTAGGGTTAGTTTTAAACGGTTTTCGGGGTGTGAAAATTGTATTTTTTATCAAAGACTGGTACAAGCGTACAGGTTTGCTTTTAGTTGAGTGATTTAATAGCAACAAACTATTGAAAAATAATAAAGAAACAATAAGCTCTATAAGCACTTCTCCGTATCTTCTAATATATAAAATCTAGAAAAGGGCTGTTTCTAATCATTTTAATAATTTGTTTTAGATGAGATTTCTGGATAAAAACACAATTTATTTAACCACAAAGGCATGCGAAAAATAATTTAAATCTAACCTCATTAAGTTTACTAGTTTTCGTTTATGAAAAACGATTTAAATAACAAGAAAAAGCTGTCGTGTTTTTGCCAATATTGTACTCATTAAAGATTTTTAACATCCTACATCATTGATATGCTTAATAAAACTTAGTCGTCAGTGTTCCTTGAATCTCCTGTATATAATTACAATCGGAGTAACCTTTAATTACACACATAATTACATTTCAGTTGAGTGCAACTGCAGGGTCAGGGTGCATTGTCTCTATCTTAACACTTGCTGCCCGTTGGGGTCTAGTGGGGCCATTTCTTTTTAGTTCAAAATTAAGCTCGGAAAATAATTTTTGCTACAGAGGCTCGAACCTACTTACCAGATTATATTCATATATAAAATACTGTGTTAGCTTTAATTAAAAAGCTGGTATTACCAAGAGACAATCATGTTGAGCACATTAAATTCCAAATTTGTAGCAGCACCGGCAGAAACATAAAACTTGCATGTGGGGAGGCAAGATTATAACTCTGATTATGTAGTACTTTTTACACGGCCATAAAATGTTTAATTTTGATATAAAAATAAGGAAAGTACAGTATGTGGGAACGGAAGTTCCATCAAAGGAGGAAATTCAGAATCGAAATGTGCGATAAGAATAATTGGAAAGAATTGTAGATATCTAAAGCAAATATTTATTTACCGTTCTATTGAAACGCTGTCAACGTCTACAGTTGACGTATTAAAAGCAAGCAAAATGAATTACACTTATAATTAAATGTAACTGAAAAAAACTAAATATTTTACTAGAAATGGAGGAAACTTTTAATGAATGAAACAAAAAATATAAATGATACAACTTTAGTATCAGTCATTGCTTGTTACAAAACTACATCCAAGGAAGGATGTGGAATGGCTGTACCAAGACGATTGATACAAGTAATTCGAAGAAATAATTAACTAACCACTGCGTAACCTGTGAATTCCAAAGATTTGAAAGACTTTTTCACGAAAAAAGTATGCCATGAATTAAATTAGCTGGAATCGACATTACCGCTCTTAACAACCCACTTTGAGGTTTCTGGTACGTTATACGGGCGTTTTTAATGATAGGGACACAAGTAGGGACAGGCCTATAAAAGTCATTACCATTTTATGATATGCTTTCAGCAACTGCATAATTCATTAGGTTCGCATTTGTAAAGCCATATATTTTTGGTTTATCGACTTCGGTCGGAAAATAAGATATTTACGTTTAGCGTAGTAAACTTTAATAAGGGTTGTTTTATTGCTGAATAATACCACAATTGTGTTCGTATTCCTTAATGGAATTATTGAATACTCTAACAGTAACTTAATTGGTAGAAAAGCAAAACACCTTTCTGTAAAAACATAAAATAAACATTCAATGTATGCAGGCAGGCAAAACAGGTAAAGGGGTCACGTAAGTCCATGGTGAATTTAGTTAACGTAAACGCGTGCAGCAGTTTTATATGTAATGTTCTTCCGCTTTTAGTGTGGTATTATATGGGTATTTTTGCGACGCGACAAACAAGACAAACTATTTCGTAATCGAATTAGATTTCCAACTAAACTAAAATTAATAGGATTGGAGATATTGAGCACAAAATTGACTTTTTAAATGCCTTAGTTGAACAATTAAAATAAATCCTAATTGAGCGGTAAAGCTGTTTCATGAAACAGAAAGCGTTAACAGAAATAAGAGTAGAGGGCAATTTCTAAATGATATCACGAGAACTATCGGTTTTGCTTGTGAAATAATGCAAAAAGCTACTGAAACCCCCTATTTGTGGTTATTTTATTACAATAAGAGCATCTATTTATAGAAACGGATAACATAATGTTAGAAACTATATTAAAGCAAATGAGCACAGAATTTAAAAATGTTTTGAAGAATGTCGTGGATATTTCGATCATTACACAACACATTTTATGGGAGATTTGTTGTAACCAACGTGACGCTTACAAGTGAGGTTATGTATACACTTCAATAAGTAAGTAATGACATCTCACACATAAACAAACATCTGCTCACTAATGAAAAACAGGTAAACGGTATTTAAAAAGGCAGCAGTTTTGTATACAATGTTTTTTTGCATTTGGTAATGTAGATTCCTCGATTTGTTGACAATTTGCTGCTAAATGCTGCTATCGTAGGAAATAACTATTATTTCGTGTGATTTGTTATTTAATTTTTTTGCAGATCATAAATAATTAGTTTCGTGGTATTATGGTGGTATTTTTGGGACCATTCTGTACAAGCTATAGTAGGAAGCATTTATAATCGAAATGGTATTTTCGCAACTCAACTAAGATTAATGGGATTTGGAGGTATTACTGTTATGAAAATAGGTAAAGGGTTTTCAAAAAAAGGACTAGGTAAGTCGATGGTGAATTTTGTTAATGCAAAAGCCTGCAGCAGTTCTTTGGCATTTGGTAATGTGGATTCCTCGGTTTGTTGACAAATTACTGTTAAATATTGCATTCGCATGAAATTCTGTGTCGTGTGATTTTATTGTTATTTGATTGTTTTTAGCAGATGACAAAAACAATTAGTTTTAGGGTATTACGGGGGTATTTTGTGATCATTGTGTACACGTTACAGCAGAAAGTATTTATAAACGAATGCTATTTTCGCAATTGAACTAAGATTAATGGGATTTGGAGGCATTCAGTATAAAACTGCTTTGAGTAATAGCACAGCGAAGATCTAAATGCCTTAGCTAACTATATCAATTTAAAGGAATCCTGAAAATTAATCTTGAAAATTGTTTCAAGAGACAAAAAGTGTTACAAGAAAGAAGTGTAGTGGACAACTTCCAAAAGACACTGCGAGAACTATGAATGCCGCTAGAAAAATAATTCAAAAAGTTATTAAAACCCCCATTTCTAATTACTTCATTACTATTAACACATTTTTTATAGAAACGGATCACACTATGTTGCATAACAATATGCAGTTTTATTCTTATTATTTGACATTGCAAAAAATGTATTAAACTTAATTCAACACAGAATTCTAAGTTTTCAAGAAGGTGGTAGATATTTCGAACATGCCACAACAATTACTGTTTTTATGAGAATTCTATTGTATGCTATGTGACGTTTGTGAGTGAGGTTATGTGAACGCTTCAATAAACGACATCGTTCACACAAATAAAACATTCGCCCACTTGGCACCCTTTTTGAACAAACTAAAGCTGCGTTCCTAAATTATTGTGATGAAAATTTTCAAATCAAATTTAATTTTAATCAAACTACAATTACAAATATTATTGAAAATAATAGTAAAATATTAAATAATAACTGATTTTTCAGATTTCAAAATATTCCATAAAGTAAGCATTTTATGTGACGGTTTCCACGACAAAATAAATAATTATCAAATAGTTAAGATTCGCTCCATAATTCAATTAGGATGATTGCGTGTTTTGTAACAAATTGTACCATAACCTTTTATTTGTAGTTAAAAAGAAGTCATATTTTACATGCAAATGGACTTTTACTTCTCTAAGTGGAAGAGAGGTACAGTGTTATAAAATGGTGTGTCTATAAAACTATAACAGCAATCTTTTTGACATAACAATGATTGCATATGATAAATAGCTTATATTGCAAGTCAACCAATATACATAATAACTATGTACAGTTGTCTAATATTAAGTACTTTTGCTTGTTGCTATATTTTACTAAAAACAGGTAATATTAAATTTGGAAATCTTGTATTATTTATAGTACATAACCCAACATATGAAATTTTTGGATATTAAATACTATGAACAAAGTACGTTTTCTCTTACTGGCAAATGATAAAATATTGTCCTCGGTAGACTAGATGGGCTGAAATAAGGGGTTTTCACTTCATAGAAGAATACGTAAACAATAAACAAACTTGCAGCGTCTACTAATTGCTTTGAAAACCTTTGCTACTATATTCGGGGTGCATAAACATATGCATTTATAAAACAAATCAATTAAATCCAATCTCGCTATATCACTTTTGCATTGTTTCATATTATAATTTAGTGCAGCATATTCTCATTGCCGAAGAATTTTCTCTCCAAAGGTTACATTAGGCCGCATTCCTATCTCATCAGCTGATTACAATACCACATTTGTTTTTCAATTGAGAGGTCTAGGGTTCGATCCCCGACAATATAAATGAATATTGGGCTAGTTTTCGCCATGTAATTCTCATTATTTAATTATCCAAGCCTTTCGCATTCCTATATTCCTGTTAGCGAGGCGTATAATATATTTTATTGTTTGCTTAAAGGGTTCTTCTATTCAATGTTAACAAATCATTCCATATGGTGACCAAAACCAGACCGATATATAATAATTATGGGTTTAATTATTTAAGTGGACTAAACTCGGCTACGATTGGTTCTTGAAAATTATGACGGTTGGACTCAATAAAATACAGGGTGTCCCGTGAAGTGAGGTCACCACGTGTAGGAGAGGTGAAAAGAAGTCGAAACAAAAGAGTGGTCATTTTCTCTAAATCACCTATTAAAGAAGTTATGGACTGTTTTAGTTAAATATTGAAGCAGCCGAAACAATAAATGATATTAAGTGGTATTTGATACAAACTGTCTACGTTACTATGAAAATGATTTTATTTCCTTGTATGTCAAACAGTAAAGTACCTCAAACTTGATTCCTCTGCTTGCGCTTATTAACAGTGTTGATGTTTACTTTTGTAACGCGAGAGTACGCTGCTATCCAATTATCCATTACATGTTTGCATTTTGAGATGGAAACCCAGTAGCAGCTGCTCGAGAATATGGGTTGAGATATCTAAATCGGCGATTACCAGATCGACGAGTTTTCAAACGAGTACCCAACCACCTAGGTGAACACGGAACTTTCCCAAAACCGTCGACTGAGCGTCCAATACAGCAACTACTAATCAATAAGGACAACATACTGCGGCAAACTGATAACAATCCCAGCACCTCTGTTCGGCGTGTATCTGCTCAAGTTAATGTACCACGAATGCGAGTTTCGAGAATATTAAAACGTCATGGTTTATATCCATTTCATATCCAGCGCGTTCAAGCCCTCTTACGTATCGATTTCGCTACTCGTATGGAACTTAACTTATTTTATTCAAGGATGAGGCAACATTTACAAGGAATGGATTAATGAACAGAAAGAACAGTCACTTCTGGGATTTGAAGAATCCACACGTAGTCACAGTGTCAAATTATCAACATAGGTTTTCAGAGAATGTCTGGTGTGGAATTATTGATTACATAGTCATTGGTCCATTCTTTTTTGAGAACCATTTAACTGCAGACAGATATTTTAATTTTCTGGAAGATCGTTTGGGAGGATTGTTAGTTGATGTTCCTCCAGCGATCAGACATCGTATGTGGTACTAGCACGATGGTGCCCCTGCGTACTTAAAGTTACGTGTAAGACAATTTTTGAATCAACGGTTTGAATGACGTAATTGGTAGAGGAGGACAGCACCCCTGCCCCCTAAGACCTCCGGACTTAACTTGTTTAGATTATTAAATGTGGGGTCATATGAAAGATATGGTATACCGTCTCTTAGGAGCAACGGTGACCATTTTGAACAATCTTTGTAGAGAATTTAAACTAAAATAAAAATAGAAATTGTTTTTTCTGGATTTGTAATTGTTTAATAAATAATAATTTAACCCTCTGTATTTTGAAAACGTTTTACTTTAGGGCATAACTTTATTAGAATTGTTAACCATATTTGTTCTAAAGATTACGTGAGGTCACTACGTTATGTACATAAAGTAGTGACCTCACGTCGTGGGACACCCTATAACTTCTAACTACTAGTTTCATCATTATTTGATATATCTGATAAATTAATATTGTTCAAGTTTACGTGTATCTGGCTAATATAATTTAAAAAAAAAGGAGCAGTGGTTAAAGTGAATTTAAAAAGATAAACGGCACACAAGTTGGTTTATTTATTAACACTGAGATGCACACAATGCTTTGTTGGAGCCAAGAAGCTAACAAGGTTATCAATAAACGTGGGTATATATTCAATTTACATTGTGTTTTTCTAAAAATATTAAACTCTAGGTATATAAAAAATATACAGTTATTTTCCTAATTATTTTCCGTTTTAGAACTGTTTACTGTATGCATTTTAAATAATTTATACATAGGGACCACGGTGGGGCAGTGAGAATGTGCGCTTTCAGTCGAGGTCACAGTAAAATGCGCTCCGATTGGCCACGTGTTCGAATCCCGGCTGAGGCGACCGTATTTGGGTGAATGTTGCATGAATGGCTAGTATATAAGGAACGCCCGCACCCCCTGAAGTAATGCGAAAGCCGTTCCGGAGAGAAGGAACGGTAGTACGAATAAATGACAAAAAAAGATAATTTATACATACAAATCTCAACTTCTAAATGAATACAGGATTTTGAAAAAGTGTATTATATGTATTTGCTCCTACAATGTTCTCAAATAAGCTACACCAAACCTAATTTCTCCTAAAAAATGGCAGAGGGTGTCTGACATATTGAAAAGAGTATTCGATCTACCTCATCAATATTCCCGTCAAATTTTAGTAAAATTCCTTTATTAGGGAGCTACTTCCTTCTACACGAAGAAAAGAAAAGAGCACGTCCTTTGCGCACTTTAAAAGAATCAATTAATCAAATTGAAATATTGGCTATGCTAATCAGCGTGCGCTTTTGAAGACCTTGCACGCGCATTCTTTAACCTATTAATACAAATTCTGCTAAAAATACTCTCGTCGCATAATATAGACGTCGCCAGATATAAAGTTGGCAAAATGTTACGGCGCGCGTAAAAAATTGCGAACAATAACTCTGACAAATTTAAACAAAGTGAAAAATAGGGGAAACGGTTTACTTGGACTTTCCCATATTTATGAAAGTATACAGTGTGCCCCAAACACGAATCATTTGCTCCCTATAGTCTTCTAACGCCCGGAAAATAAACACATACATATATTCACTTATTACGGATTATATAACCTTCACTGACCAACTCTTTTGAGGTGCGGTATTATCCATGAAATTCCAGAAACTGGTCCTCTTTTTTAATAAAGTCTGCCTGGAGAATATTTTCTGACTAACACAAAGTAGAAATATTAGAAATGTTTGTTGGCGCCGATACGAATGTTTGCTGCAACCGGGAAATATATCTTTATTGAGTTGAGCTGTACTATTTAAGTTATAGGACAAGAAATGCACATTTGAGACTAATTTATGATGTTTTAATTTTTGCAATATTACACAACCTATTTGTTATAATAAATAAACTGTGGACTGAGTTTCATTATCCAACTGTAAGTAACAAAATACGATTATTGTTTAAACAATTTATAATTACAAATAGTGTGGATTAAAACCGAATGTTTGATTTATGAGTGGTTTTTATGGTGTATTGCAAGACAAATACTGATGCACTCATTTTAGGAGAAAATAAAATAATCAGGTAAAGTGAAGGTTTTGAACTTCATAAAACAAGGCACTGGGAAACAATCAATTATGTTATAAGTTTACAGCCTCTAACAAACCCTTTAAAATTTGTTACGGTAGTCACTTTAGCAGATTCCCTGTCCATATTTCTTCCAAATTATCCTAATGCAGCATATTCGTAAATCGTTAACCATGCATATTTCGACAGCCAGCAAAAAGTAAATATGAGACATATGACCTTGCTACTGGAACTAACAAATTTATGATACCAATTTCTGATGTTTCAGTTTTTACAAAATTCCACAGTCTATTTGTTATAAATAATAAACTAAGGACCAACTTTTATTTCAATTGTAGTTAACAAAACAGATAATAATCACAAATAGTGCAGAGTGGAACCAAATGTTTGGTTACTGTATGATAAATATCAATACACTTCATAATTTTTCCAGCAGAGAAAATAATAAGGTAAACTAAACGTTTCGAGCTTCATAAAACAAGGTGCTACAACACAATCAACTGCATTATCAGTGCCTAGTTTACAGCCTCTAACAAACCCTTTAAAATTAGATACGGTAGTCACTTTAGCAGATTCCCTGGCCATATTTTTTCAAAATTATCTTAACGCAGCATCTTCGTAAATTGTTAACCATGCATATTTCGAATGCCAGTAAAAATTAATATTAGACCAAATGTACGATACTAATTTGTGATGTTTTTGTTATTACAAAACAACACAGCGTATTTGTGTAATAAATAAACGAAGGAACGATTTTCATTTCAATGTTAAGTAACGGACCTATTTATAATTACAAATAATGCTGATTAAACCAAATGTTTGGTGTAGAAGTGGTATTGACTGTGTGATAAATACCAATGCACCCAAAATTTTCAGTGCAAAGAAAATCACAGGATACAAAGAACGTTTTAAACTTCATAAAAGAAGGTGCTAGAAAACAATCAACTATATTATAATTGCCTAGTTTACAGCTTCTAACAAACCCTGTAAAATTAGTTACCGTAGTCACTTTAGCAGATTCCCTCTCCATATTTCTTCAAAAATATCACAGTGCAGCATATTCGTACATTATCAATCATGAATATTTCGAATGTTAGCAAAACGTAAATATTAGACATGACCTTGCTTCTTGAACGAAGAAATTTATTATACTAATTTTCTATATTGCTGCTTTTGCAAAATTACACGCAGTGTAATAATAAATAATTAATAAATAAACTATGCATGAATTTTCATACTCCAACTGTAGGTAACAAAACGCGGCTTTTGTTTAAATAATTTGTAACTACAAACACTGTTGGTTTGAATTATAAGTGATTTTTATTGTGTACCCCAAGACAAATACTGATGCAGCTAAAATTTTGCGAGCAAAGAAAGAAATCAAATAAACTGATCCATACAACAAGGCGCTAGAGAACAATCGATTATATTAGTAGTGCCTAATTTACAGCCCCTAACCAATCGTGTAAAATTAGTTACGGTAGTCACTTTAGCAAATTCCCTGCTTATATTTGTTCAAAATAATAATTAATCAGCCTCTCTTTAAATTATGTACATTTATATTTTGAAAGTAAATAAATTTCATTAGTTGCTGCTATGCCTGTCATTTCTTTCCTCTATATATTAAAATAAGCATATTATTTACTGGTTAACCTTTGTCAATACATTGTTTTTACAATAAATAGATGCGAGTAAATAAAAGACATATACCTTGCTTCTGGAATTAACAAAATTTAAGAGACTGATTTTTAATGTTTTTGTTCTTGCAAAATTGCTCTATTTGTTATAATAAATAAACTAAGGACCGACTTTCATCCCAAGTACAAATAGTCCTGATTAGAATCAAACTTTTGGTATATGAGTAGTATTTACTGTATAATAAATATCGATAAACCCACAATTTGCCAGTATAGAAAACAATAAGTTAAACTGAACGTTTTATACATTATAAAACAAGGTGCTGGATAACAATAAATTAGTTTCGGTAGTCACTTTAGCAGATTTCCTACTCAAGGGCTCATAGAATTACACTAATTCAGCACCTGTTTAAATTGTAACTACTTATTGATATTTTTAACGCCAGAAAACCCCTGTTTCTTGAATTTACCAATTGGGACTAATACAGGGTGTGCTAAAAGTTGCGGGTGTCAAGTAGTGATTAAAATCACCCTTAGATTAAGAATACTACGTTTAAGATTGTCAGGAGTCTATGTTAAGTATTATATGGAATTCTGATGCGCTTTCCTTATTTTTCGCTATAGAATAATGAAACTTTAGGTTTTTGTTAAGTGTTTAAAGGCATATCATTAAACGTAATTTTCTTCCACACCTTGTTTCACCAGTAATGACCCCAGTTTCTCTATTTCAAATAGATGACCTTACATCTTCTTGTATTTAAACACTATTTCTAAATTAATTTTTTTGACATCTTGAAGGCTTAGATATATTAATTTAAAAATTTCTAGAAGGTTTCACAGGCCAGCTGTCGAAATTACCAAAGAAAGTTTTGCAGTCTATGTATCCTTCTATCATCCCACGAAATTTTAACCACATTCTTTGGGCACTTTTCGAAATGATTGTTTTACAGTCAGTTATTTTCGCATTTATTAATATTACAGTCTACAAGGGTTTTTAATTACCCTAACGTTGATCTCACCCTGCCTTACAGAATTGTAATAAATAGGTCTGAAAATCTGAGTTTTGAGTGTGCCTTAATTTGTAAGCTAAACTTCGAAAGAAAAGGCTTCGATTGGAATTCAGGTTTCGTACAAAACTGTCCACTAGCATTTTGAATATTTACGTTATTGTACCAAAAACTTGTCTAATTTTTATTTTCGTTTTCAGATAGCTTCGAGAATATATTCTAGTTGAGTTTCTGCATGGAAAATCTCCTAACCATCGATTTGTTAGTTTTTGAGTAACACACACCTACATATACATAGAGACCGACTAGTTCAGATTGAAAACACGTATTTCCCTTAAAACTTCTTCAACTTTCACGATCACTATACTGAAGAATAAAAAACTGAACAAATAAATATATAAAAATATATTAACCAGAACAGATTGACTGGGCTGTCTCCTCAAAAGACGAGCCTGGAAGGAGCTGGGAGTGTCGATGGTATGCTGTCGTGTGAGGGTTGGATGTGTTTGAGCTACGGAACCCTGTCTGAACCAAGGAAGAGATATTTTCCTTTTGGACTTCTGGGTTTTGGGGATGACCCCTGTCGCACTGCCGCTAGAATTCGACATGTTGAAAACCGCCGTTTTAAGCACCAGTCACAACGATTTATTTTAATGCACCGTATTATAATAAAATATGGTCTGTACTAACAACCGAAACTGTAAATAATTTAAATATTCAATTCTATTTATTAACTGATCACAATGCACCTCCTCAGGATAGGCTAACGGCGATACACCGAACCAATCAACTTTCACAAGTGTCTTTTACTAACAGAAGTACTTCTGATGTAATTTTACCCGTAATACAATACCATATTAAATTCAGTAATCCCGAACATCACATCCGCTTCATTGTTGGTTATATTTGCTTTTCTGATGGAAGTGGTTGGTAATCTGTTGCGGTTTTACTGACGACGATCACAGTTTGCAGTTTGATATAATGAAAATCGGCAGTTCTTTACAAATAATTTCCAGAAATAGCACCAAATTAAAGCTTCACCAGTTTAACATGATATATATCTTTAAGAGCTAATAAACATGGCAATTACACGGAAAGGAAGGCTTTTTCTCTACAATTTAATTAAATTCGCTTTTATTATTTACAACCCGTATGTAATTGATAATTTCCGAAAATTAACAAAATCACGACGCGCGATTTGGTGGGCGAAATATCACTACACGAAAGAAGTGTAACAAATTCGAATCTTTCCCACAAGTTAAAAATTACCGACACAATAGCACCACAAAACTTCAGCACAGTCTGAAAAAAATTTGAATACCCCTACGCGAAAACGAAGACTATTTCAACAGCGCTTTTGACATAAAACTACCGAGTAGACGTTCTGGAAGGTGTAAATGGATGCAACACAAAGTTCTTCAGTTTATAAATTGGGAATCAGACACGAGGGGCTGCTGTTTTTTAAATGCTCGGTATATCAAAATAAATGACGGCGCTCGGGGTCGATCCCGGCTGCGAACTGAAAGTTGCTGAAGCACCGGACGGCCCGGGAGAGGAAAGCGCCGGTCCGGAGTATCCCGGATCACCGTAACATATGAGCGGAGACAGATAAGTACTATCAATTTAACGAAGGCAAATTGGTGCTTCAGCTCGGCACAGTGTCGATATTATCATATCTTGAATGAATCCACTTAAATTAAACATATTGTCAGATAACGAGAAACAGTTTTGCAGAAATCTCGGAAAACTCGCCCAATTAATTCTAATTGAACATGCTTAATTGCAAGAGAGCTTTTAACAATTTCTCTAAAAATATCTAATCTCAAAATATTTAATTAAACAAACCCAAAGTAAAACAAACTGATCCAATAATCGAATACGTATTTTTATGTCAATGGTCTGCTGTTTAACACGCTTACAGCGAGACTGCAATTATTTGCTGCTTATATCTTATATCCCTTAAATGTAATATCCGGAACAATTATTTAAGTATGAAAAGGATTAGTAAAAATACACGTCGCGCTTACAAACTGTGCTTTTGTGGTTTGAATCGGAGTCTAAAAACATTTTACACAAGTAAATATTTCGTCACTACAAGTCTTTAATTTAAGGCAAGGCATACATAGTTTTCATAACCTACAATACTTTAATTTTAGCTTGTCGTTTCCGGTAAGAGCGATCGCTGTAAGCGGGAGATACAATAAACTAAATAAAGCCATAAAAATACTTGCAAATTAAATCCGGGATCTCGTTGTAACCGAGTATTTCCGTTTGCTCTTTGCATCTAAATTTAATTAATTTCTGTTTAAAATCTGTTATAACCGCATACAGACACGAGAATGAAATTAATATTAAGTAAGCCAAATTTAGTGTAGTGGCAGATCAATTCCAAAGCCTCGCTTTCTGAGGAAAACTTCGAATAGGATTTGGCTTCGAGGGCCGCAACCCGCCATACACAATTCCCAGATCGGCTTTGGCAATCGCGCGGTTCTAATTCCTACAACCTTCCCTCGTATTTCGGTTGCTCGTGTTCGACGTCAAACTGTAAATCCTGGTTGCTGGTTATAACCCTTAAATGTAATATCCGGGAGAATTATTTAAGTATGAAAAGCATTAGTAAAAAATACACGTCGCGCTTACAAACTGTGCTTTTGTGGTTTGAATCGGAGTCTAAAAACATTTTACACAAGTAAATATTTCGTCACTACAAATCTTTAATTTAAGGCAAGGCATATATAGTTTTCATAAGTTACAATACTTTAATTTTAGCTTGTCGTTTCCGGTAAGAGCGATTGCTGCAAGCGGGAGATACAATAAACTAAATAAAGCCATAAAAATACTTGCAAATTAAATCCGGGATCTCGTTGTAAGCGAGTATTTCCGTTTGCTCTTTGCCCCTAAATTTAGTTAATTTCTGTTTAAAATTCTATTGTAACCGCATACAGTAAACATGAGAATGAAATTAATATAAGGTAAGCCAAATTTAGTGTAGTGGCAGATCAGTTGCCAGAGCCCCGCTTTCTGAGGAAAACTTCGAATAGGATTTGGCTTCGAGGGCCGCAACCCGCCATACACAATTCCCAGTTCGGCTTGGGCAATCGCGCGGTTTCAAATCCTAAAACCTGCCCTCGTATTTCCGTTGCTCGTGTTCGACGTTAAACTGTAAGTCCTGTTTGCTGGTTATAACCCTTAAATGTAATATCCAGGAGAATTATTTAAAAGGATTAGTAAAAATACACGTCGCGCTTGCAAACTGTGCTTTTGTGGTTTGAATCGGAGTCCAAAAACATTTTATAGAAGTAAATATTTCGTCACTAGAAGTTTTTAATGCAAGGAAACGCTTGAATAGTTTTCATAACCTAAAATACTTTAATTTTTGCTTGTCGTTTCCGGTAAGAGCGATCGCTGTAAGCGGGAGATACAATACACTAAACAAATCCATAAAAATCCTTGCAAATTAAATCCGGTATCTCGTTGTAAGCGAGTATTTCCGTTTGCTCTTTGCACCTAAATTTAGTTAATTTCTGTTTAAAATTCTATTATAACCACATACGTGAATGAAATCAATATTAAGTAAGCCAAATTTAGTGTAATGGCAGATCAATTCCAAAGCCTCGCTTTCTGAGGAAAACTTCGAATAGGATTTAGTTTCGAGGGCCGCAACCAGCCATACACAATTCCCAGTTCGGCTTTGGCAATCGCGCGGTTTTAATTTCTAAAACCTTCCCTGGTATTTCGGTTGCTCGTGTTCGACGTTAAACTGTAAGTCCTGTATGCATCTATCTTAGCGTTGAGGAGAAGCACGCTGCAGAGAAGAGGGCTGTTGCCCAGCAGGGAGATGCAAAGACTGTTAAAAACACAGAGACCAAAACTTGGTATATGGGATAAGGCTACTGCCTTAAATACAATAATAATAATATTTGGAAATTTGACGGGCGGAAATATTAGAAATAATGGAAAACTACCAGTTTCTGCGAGTTTTCACTTAAATATGACAGTGTGTCTAAAATTAGCCCCCCGTAGCTTTCCGTAACGCTAATACACATTACTTTGCCAAATGATTGTCCAGAAGTGGTGAACCATATATCCAAAAAACAGAACGGCTAAGAACAATACTGAGCAGTCTGGTTTAAAAGTTGTGAGCAAATAACAGTTAAGGCACTTCACAACCCTAATGAGGACTGAACTGGATATGAAGGTATATTAGTATTCTAATCTTTAGTAAAACGACGGAAACAATGAAAAATACAATAGGAATATTGTCAGCTTTCTTATATTCCTTTTTTTAAATGTAATATACATAAATTAAATATCTAAAATTACTCTCAATCTTCTACGACAGCAATTTACTTTTACAAGACCGGTACAGTGTTTTAATACCACACGGAATATATAAATTTATGATTTCAATGTGCCCGTTTTGGAAGACGATATCTTTAGAGAGGCGTCTAATAATACAATCCTCAAAATTTCCGATAGATAGTCGTACATTTTTTTTTGTATGATGCCAAAATAATGTTTAGCACTAACAAAATCATAAAAATTGGATATACAAGAGTCTGACATACCCCACCCTTAACCCCCTCCACCCCCAACTATGTTACCGAGTAATTTCCGTTGCTCCAGAATTAATTAAAATATGGGCTACAACGGGAGTCGAACTCAGGTCGACCGGTTACGAGGTGGATTTAATCCACTGCGCCACGCAATCGGATGCAAAAGACGGGCGATCTAAAGGGAAACGAGCGTGGGTCGACAGAAGAAAAAAGGGAACGACACCATTCAGTAAAGGCGAAGCAACAGGCCGCGGCCTATTAAGAAGAAGATGCAGTCCTCTAAATTATGTCCAACGATACACAGTCCGGCAAGAGAGAAAAATATAGAACAGTAAGTTGAAGCGAAAAGGCGTGATGCAGTGATATGAGGAACACGGTTATACCAGGAACTAACTTCAAAAATTTAGAGTCGTGTTATTACCACAGTGCGAAATCTTTCACATTCTAAATGATTTACTTGTAAGGGCTACTAAACTTTTTAAAGTTAAACATCTTAAAATTTCATTTTTAAAAATTTAAGACGGGATTTACAGCAAAAGGTAGTAAAATAGTTTGTAAGGCCTTGTTTACATTATAATGGTGAAGCTTTACAACCTACAAAGTTGTTTGGCGTATAAGGCGAAAGACATGAGCTCCCGTATGCTTGCTCTCACATCTACTTGTCTAGCGCCAAATGTATGACACGTGGGGATATGGTGGGCATCGCGCATTAAAGGTCCGTATTATTATCCCTTGTTTATTTGAACGAAGGTACCTACTCAATTGTTTTAAACCGACTAGGTAGGCCGCCTGCCAGGCACGCATTCGGGGGTTTGAACTTTATGCCCCATAATTATATAAGAGTGTAAGAATGGTTCTTAATATACATTATTTATGAAATTCAATATATTTGTCAAAATTGTTTAAATTAAAAGCTTATATCAATTCTATTGTCGAATTTTGACCAAACAGGCATATGAAATTAATAAATAATCGTAACATTAGGTTTTAGGACTCACGTTTGAAAATTACTTTCTAAAACAGAATGCAATACTTTACTTATTTGAACTACGGTTTTATTATACAAAACACTAATTTTAACAAAGTCTTGCAAACAGTAAACTTCTCAATAAAATATAAACCTAAGAACAGAATATTTTATATTATTTATCTGTTAAGTAACATCTCTAATGATACAAGTCATTACCCTACCATTATTGACTTGGCAAACAGCTTGTATTCAGACTGTCTAAAGTTTATTAGTTGCTACTGAAGATGGCAACTTAATTACCGAAATACGTATTTACGTGTAAGGAGTTTCCTAAAGTATTTGTATACTTTGACCACCGTCTCTTCTTAAACCAACTGAATTGTTTAAAAAACTCGTGTTTCTTTATTTAAGTATTTCTAAGAATGATAAACGAGCGCAGCCTTTTAAGTTTTTAAAAAATTAGGAAGGAAAACAATTTTTTTGGAACAAACTGTTTTATTGCTTTTCAAAATATTCGCCTTTAAGATTTATACACTTTTGCATGCGTTGAAACCAATTCTCGAAACATTTTTTCTACTCTGAAGTTGGTATCTCAAAAACATGATTTTTGAAGGATTCAACAGCTTCTTGAGGCGATAAAAATCGCTGTTTACGCAATTTTTGTTTGACATTCGGCGACCCAAAGAATCGTTAGGCGATGAATCAGGTGAATGAGATGAGACATTAATTCGATGTTTTTCTCCTTTCGATCCTCTAAAGGAATAGTTGCGACATGTCCAGTACAACCGAAGAAACAAGCGACCATTTTCTTGGAAGTGCTTCGCGAACGAACAACTTCTGTGGGATTCGGTTCATCTTGGAACACCCAAACAGTGGATTGTTGCTTAGTTTCCTATTCATACGAATACATCGAAGTTTGGTCACCTGTTACGATGTTGTATACGGATTTTGCAGTTCCTTGGTCTATTATTTTAGCATTTCCTTACACGAATTAACACGAGCCTTTTTTTGAGCTTCGGTCAAATTATGCAGAATCCATCGGAAACAGATGTTTCTCACAGCTAAATGTTCATGCAAAATCGAATGTACTGCAGTCTTCAATATGTCCAAGGATGCCTCTATCTCACTGTAAGTCACATGCCGATCTTCTTCAATCATGTTGCGCACAGGATCGATGTATTTTGGAATAACAACCAATTTTGGTAGACTTTCACGAAGTTCATCACTGACGGGCGCACGACCACGACGAAATTTTGCAAAGCAATTGTAAACAGTCTTTTCTGATGGTGCTTCATTACCAAAAGTTGAACGAAGCGATTCTATGCATTGTTGTTGAATTAGGCTTTTACTAAAATCGTAAAAAATCATCCAACGAAAACCTTCACGTGAAATTTCCATTCTTTTTACAAAATTGCTTTTTTTAACACTTACTGTAAACAGACTACTCGGTCAATTTCTAAGCTGCCACTGTTTTCAGAATAACAAATGTATAATTTTACGAAAATAGTAATGACACATCTCAATAGCGCCACCTAGTGGTCGTTTGTAAAAACTTCAAAGACTATCCTCGTATTGGAGGTTAAACTTTGAGAAAAAAAAACCAAACATTAAAAGTATTTTAACGGTTAATACATTTTGTGGCCACAACTGGCTTCGAGAAAAAGTCTGAGCCATATTGCAACATGCAATATTTAAGTAACCGGCGCCGAAGGGCAGTCAGGGCAACACCTTGTCTGCAGGTTTTCAAAACAGCATTTCCGAAATTTTCTTAATGCAAAATAACTTTTAGACACATGTTATTGTTATAGACATTACCTTAATAAGTTACGGTTTAAGAAGCATTTTAATCAATTGAAGTAACCCAGCAAAAGTTAAATTTAGGCAAATTAAACATATTTTGAAATGAAATAAAAAAGCAAAAGCAGTTCCAATCAGTTTCCACGCCAAGAAAGAAACATAAACTGTATTAAACACACAGATCGCATGATAACTACATTATGTAACAAACAATGCCTAGGGTAAATAATATGTCAACGTTACTTCCTGCAGGATACTGTTTTAGTTTCCCTCTCATCAAAATAGCATACGGCCTATTGTTCCACTACATTCGGAAATTATGCAGTTATACGACCCGTAGCCGATCAACCCTTGGACAAAATTCCCAAAGCTCTATTCATCGGCAACCCTTCAGCTGATTGGAGACAGATTTTCGTTATACGCTTAATAATGAACGGTTTTAATGTGTTGGAATTCCCTGCAAAATTTCAAGCTTCGATGACTTGGGAGAAGTTACGCCGCCTAAGTTTCACTAAATACAACAAGATACCGATAAATTAACTTGAATGATGAATGAGGAAGCGGAGTATTTTTAAAGTGCATTAGAAGTATGCGGTGCTATTTTAACCAACCTCTACATCAACTTAATAGTATGGTTATGAAAATACGGTCCATAAAATCACACACACACTTAAGACAACCTTGCTATTGTGATGCAAATAATATACAGTCTCTTGACGCAAAATAAATTGAAGTAAGTTTAGCAACACAACGCGACCGTAAATCATGTTTAGTTATGTACGTACTTCAGTGCGATAAAATGTTAAAGTAAAATGAAATCAAGGCGACAACATATGTAATGTAGATTATTAAACATCCAAGATAACATGACATGAAAATAAGAGATTTTCGGTGTACATGAAGTTTTTCAGCTGTCGCAAATAATCTGTTACGTCACAATATGTTTCCCTCGTTGTAATTTGCCATTTCAGAACTAATTTGGACAACAAAATTTGACATGACAATGACGGATGCGAAAACTGATAGCACACAAAGTTATCTGAAAAACCGTAATATCGAAGTTATTCCGGCAAGCCAAATTTTAGATAATAAATAAATATCGTAAAACTTATATCGCTTGTAAAAGGTATTGATTTTATGAAAAAAATTGAATGTGGAGGTAATGGAAGTTCAAATAGAATACCGGTTGGGCTAGGTCATGACTTACTTAACGTATGTCGACCCTTAAATGTGTAAATTAAAGGCCTAAGTTAGGCAACCCGTTTAACAGAAAGTTTATCGGTTGGCCTAACTTATGCCTTTAATTTCCATTGTACAACTTCAGAGAGAACGTACGTTTAACAAGTCATGATCTACTCCTAAACGGTTTAATTTTCGAACATACGCAGTTAGTTTATGGAATCAAATAGCAGAACGTACATAATTTTTTGCAAACCTTCGAAGTAAAAATTTAAGGCTACTACAGACTGTTGAAAATTTTTATTGGAACAGTATTTTTCTCAAAACCTTCTCATATTCAACATAGAACTTTTAACATTAAGATTTCCGTCTGTCGCATAGCCAAACTCTGCTGGTGTCGGCCAAACGGTTACCAAGATTAAGCAACGCAAGTTCAGGTCGCTACCCTTGTATTGATACAACAATAGCGACCGGTCGTGTTTCGGAGGGCACGTAAAAGCCGTCGGTTCCGGCTCCGGCTTCCGACTCTATCACGGCCATACGTATGACATGCATTAAGATGACCAAAAATTGCTTGTTTACACGCACGGTGTGTTCAAATGTAAACAGGAATCTATTTATAAAGAATGGCATTTTAATATAGACGAAAATTATATTACTTTTCGATGTAATTGCCAAGCAATGCACTTGCGCTACCGATCTCGAAGCTTTCTAATATGTTCATGGAAGAAGTCTCTTCAACAGCTTCGATAACATCGTTAATTGACTTAAATCTTTTTCTGGCTATAAATTATTCTAGTAGAACAAACAAACATAAATCGGAGGGTGCAAGATCAGGACTCTATGTTGCATGCTGAAAAAGTTTCTTTACTGTTTCAATTGTGTAACAGTATGATGCTTGCAGAAGGAAGTCCCACTGCAGTTTGTTTATGCTTTCAATTGTTCTTGCAGCCGTAACCATTGTCTTTGAGAAAGCAAACTGAACTTTGTCTTCTCTTCCGTTTTTTTCCGATCGGCTGCTTGACATTACAGCTCAAAAGTGTCTAATATCAGTCTGCGTTAATCGTACGACGTTGTGAAGGAAAACAACAAAGAACACCCATTGAGAATCCCAAAAAAACTTTGCCATCATTTTACTAGCTGCCAACATAGCTTTTGCGTTCTTTCGATTTGAGGATGTGCTGTGACACTACTGCATGCTTCCACATTATGATTCAGGAGTAAAATAATGTACTCAGATTTCATTAGTTGTCAAAATTGAGTCCAAAAATGCTACATTCACATCGCTGCAATAAAGAAGAAGCGAATTGCAAACGATTTAACTTGTGTTCTTCGGTTAACCGAAACCCAACTGGCACTCACATACGATATTTGAGTTTGTTTCTTATGATGTAAATTTTGTAAATTTTGAGAAATTTGGCAAATTGTTACACGTCTGTCTTGATAATAACTTTTTCGTCATTTTCACGATTAACCGAAGTGGCAGCTCGTATAGATGAGCCTCATTTTCTACACGAGTTTTTCTGTCTCTAAACGATTTCGACCACTCAAACACCCGATGATGGTCGCCGCATTGTGCTCACAGCCTTGTAAGAATTTGAGTCGAATTTACTTCATTAGCAAGAAATTTGATTATTATGTTTAAATAATATTATACGAAACAATTGTCACGCATATGCTAACAAGAATTACGGAAAACCATTAGTTGATTTTTGGAATTGTCTTCAGATGGGGTTTTAATTTCTAAATATCTATTTAATTTTGAATATTCCTCATATTGAGAGCTGGTTAGATCTGCATTATTAATAGTGAGAAATGTTGCTATGCCGCTACCTGTGAGTTCTATCAAACCTTTGAAATTTAATTCCTCTCTATTAAAACGAAATAAATTGGCACAAACTTCAAAGAGTTTAACAATAACTACGAGAGAACTGAAATTTCTAAAATTGCAGCCAATTCTTTGATGCAGTTGCGGAGTTTTATTACGAATTTTAAGTACGCGACGGAAATGATTAGTAAAGCATTTTCTAATTGGCTCGAAAGAGCCATAGTATAACAGTGAATACTAATTTCAGTTCCATTCAAAATGTGAAAATAAATAATACACAAATAAAACGCAGGCAAAACCAAATATATTAGTCAATTTGCAAAAATGTATGAACGATATGAACTTACAACTCTGTTTACAAGTCTTGCCTAAATACTCTTTGATAATTTCCCAACATGAAACAGGTTTTCGTTCTACTTTCAACTGAATTCAAAATAATTATGTTAGTTTTGCAAATAGCTGCGTGTTATTTCAGAGCGTACTTTATTTTGCTTTTAATTATTATTACTCCCAGTTACCAACGGTTGAAAGCATTTAAAAGTAAACAGTGACAAATTCGCAATGTTTTCAAATCAAATTGGGAATAAATACGTAAAAAGTGGGAACAATTTGCACTTTTTCGTTTAACCATTAACAGGCTAGAAATTTCTGCAGTATGCTGTACGCCTAATTTTTTCTGCCTTTATTTTGAAAATATAATCACTGTGTGCGCTTATTCTAATCGCACTCCGTATAAGTTTAAATGTGGTGTACTAAACTGAAATATTATATCAATTAAAAATTGCAGATACAGGAGCGATATTTTCCTAGAAATATTCAATAATTATCGGGGAAAATGCAATTTTTTACGAATTTAATTTTGAACAATCCCAAGAATAAATGTTTTATCGCTATTATATATAAGGCTGCTTTACTACAAGGAATCTTTTCTGGTAGAAAATAACAATAAGAACTTAGAAGAAATAATTGTTATATTATTATATATCACAATTGAGCGAAACGATCCGCCTGGGCATACTTTAAACAATATCTGTCTATTTCAAGCAACATAAATGTCAAAATAACTGCTACTTCTCGGATACATATCAAAATCATGTAATATTAACTAACGTAAAAGAAGTGTTACCAAGTGCGGTCGAACAGCCTTATCTAAGGAAAGACGGGTTGGAAGGGGTCAAAATAATCACTTAAAGCATAT
>JABXWE010010691.1:0-31196 GCA_014611495.1 Limonius californicus | reverse complement strand
CCCCCCCCCCCCCCGCCCGCCCCGGTATAGTTTTGGGTACTTAATTTTGGGACACCTTGTATATCCGCGTCCAATCGTTCATACATTCAAAGGTATCTGCGTTCAAATGTCTCCGCATTCAAACGTCCCTGCGTCCAAAGGTCTCCGCGTTCAAACGACCGCGTTCAAACGGCCGCGTTCAAACGTCCTAGACCGTTCAGCAACTACACAACAACATTTACGAGAAATTATTATAATTCATGAGATATCTTTTTCACATATTTTGCCTTGGTGGGTTCTCAAATAGCTTCTATCTTAAGGCTTAGATTCTAGATAGACAGATAGATAACATCTATTTGACCTACAGCTTATTGTTGATGTACATAGTTTTCAAAATAAGGAAATTTATTAAAAGAAATTTCACCAGCTTAACACTTTTTAATACTCCTATAGCGTAAAGTATGCCCTAACCTTATATACATGTAAAGTAAAGTTTATATAAGTCATGAGAATTAGTAAAATTTTCCATCGTATGTTCAATAGAAAAAATACACAAATATTCGTTTCCGGAACTCTATTACTATACATTAATTTCGGGACAAGGTTAAGAAGCGTGTCATTAAAAATGATTTCCACCTAAATGTCTCAAGACTGGAAAATTTATTTTTTATTGTTTTACTGCTTACATTTTTGTGATAATTTTTTTATTAAATAAGAATAATACAAAGTTAATGATACAAAAATACGAATACATTGCCGATTCTAACAAAATTTTCGAAATAATGATATATTTTAAATTTTTTGAAAGATCATGATGTTTCATTACTGAATGTTAAATTTTTTATTACAATTGAGATTCAATATAAATCTTTCAGTTTACTAAAATTAATGTGCGATGGGTAAATACGAATTATTTTTGTTATTTCCAATTGTCCACTATATTTCACCCATAGAGTAATATCTAACGTGAATGGTCATTTGCCTTCAAATCTAATTGCAATTACAAGTTACTTGTAATAAGGATCAGACTCTAATCGTACATAATTAACAGCTTTTTGGTTTGTTTAGATATCGCTTTAGTCAAGAAATAGATATAAACATGTACATTAATCAAAATAGCGAATCATTTCCACATGAACATAATCTTGTTCTAAGAACCTTATTAATGGGATATTTATTAGAATCCTAAATGGAGACCTAACTTAACCATCCCTGTAAATTAATTTACTCTGGAAAACTGCGATGGTCTGTATAAGTGTTGAGTTCAGGTAAGGTAGATTTAATATTTGTTTTAACTTACTTAGTCTGGCATCCTGTACTTGTGTAATACTCGTACATAAGTAATCTTTTTTGTAGGTTTGCAAATAACCGACATTGTACCGATGATTATCGATTAATTCCCAAAGTTCGTATCAAAGGCTTTGAAAGTTTTCATTTCATTCCATTCATTTCACCCCCGATCTAGATATTGTTCACATTTACAGGGGTATCATTTATTTCCATAGCATTTTCCTTTACTTACATTTTTTTTTCGTTAAAACTCACTTGTTAAAACCACTTCAGTCACATCAAATTTGGATAATATTTACAACTTTCTGATTTTACATTTCACTTACTCTTTTCTCTATTCTTTTTACAATATTCCTCATTTTTCGATTTTCTACTTATTTTTAAGCTGAAAAATGTCGGTTTAGAAACTTGTCGCTACATTACTTTAATTTCTTAGAGCACTCCTCTTTCTACAATAATATTTCATGAAAATTCTTGTCAAAATTAATCCTCTTATTGTTTCACATTGTCTTAATTGGTTGTAGAACTCATATGTCAAGAGAATGCAAATAAAAAAAGTAGATTAGAGGATCAATGCAATAAAAAATATTTATTTTTTACACCCAATTAAATATGTTAATTTACAATCAGATATCTCATTTCGGTATGCTACAAGAAATCTTACGTTTAATGAGTGATATATTAAAGGGATGTTAAAAACAATCCCTTGTTGACTTCTTAAAAGTTTTTAGTGAACTCGGCTGCCATTAGTGCGAAAAATTAACTACCAAAATCTCTTGTGAAAGCGCTTTTCCGCTTGAACTTGTTATAGTTTCAACAGTAAATTTCATATTAAAATATTAAAGTGTAGTATATCGTGTATCTTTGCGGTTAATTGCCAAGTTTCCTTTAATTTAATTGTATTCAAATGAAAATGAAAATTACAATTCCACATTGTTTGTAATCACAACTACTGTCAAAGATCAACACTCATGTAGTCATTGTTACGAGACAAAGTATTATGCTACTATTGGCCAATTTAGTCGTGATATAATAAAAATTTGAATATCATTAAAATACAGGGAGCGCGTATTTAATAAGCAAATTAAATGGTGGGCGTAGAAAGTATTGTAATGCAGAATTTTACGATACGCGATGCAAAAATTGTCCAACGAGCCCAAGGCGAAGGCATCAAGTATCGTAAAGACACATTACGATACAAATATTGTACAACATTTTTTCTACTTTCATAATTAATTTATTACAAATACTTTTGTGTTTGTAATTAAATTTTTAAAACTGCGTCTATGAAAAAATAATAGGCCGGCTAGTCTAATAACCGTAGTTAGGAAGTTGTTTATTTTTTTCGCAAGCGTTCCAGTGAAAGCAAGTTACAGTGTAAGTGCAAAAATGAGTGATTCAGAGAAAAGTTTGCCTTATTGTGAAAATGTTCAAACTGTGTAAATTATATTAATAAATAATTGTAAACATTTTTTGCCAAATTTATCTACTATCCGTACCGCACTAATGCTTTAAAGAGATTTATTACCGTACTAGTGCGGTAAAAACTGTCATTATGAAACTAAAAAAATTCTGAAATATGGCACATTACAGAATGAAAGTAGATAAATGTATTTTATAATATTATTATTATATATACAGAGTGGTCCAGGTAACTTGTCCCTCTTAAAAGTGGTCAATACAGTCCAACTTACATACAGGGTGTTAATTTGAAAACGTACACTGTGTTATATCTCTGGAAGTAAAATAGTTATTGAAGTTCTCTAGAAAACGTTTCTACAACATAGAGGGAGAATCATCATGGCTCATAATGTAACTTTCTCCACTCAACTCCTTCTTAAGCTCTAAGAAGGAATTGTGAAAGTAACCGTACTTTATCCTTATCACGTTACTTTAGTGCACGAACTGCAAACAATGGGGAAAAGAATAGGCATAACTAACATCATTATGCACAAGCGAATCCGCACTGAATTCGATTTACCCATTTTTATAGAGTATTTTCTGTAAATGTTTGGTGGGGCATAGTATCTAAGTAACAATATTGTTGGACCACACTTTTTCCAAGAAATTTAACTACCTAGACAACTTTCCTTGGATTTTTTAGAAAATATTTTACCCGGGTTGTTGGAAGACATAGAACTTAATGTACCACAAAAACTTTGGTGCCAACAAGCTGGCTGTCCCGCTTACGCCAGTTGGACAGTTAGGAATTACTTAAATAATATATCTGGACGAAATTGGAATGGAAGAGGCTCTGTGTATTCATAGCCACCAAGAAGATGCGATATTACTCTACTAGACGTTTTCTTTAGAGTGCAATTAAAAGATATTATACCGAACTGCGGCAGTAAATAAGAATGATTTATACAATTACACTTCCACGCTTGCTAGATTCGGAGGATCGTTTTTAAAACAAAATAGAAAATGTGTGGAAGTAGATGGAGGCAATTTTGAATAATAGTTGAAATCAATAAAACTTTGCTATTCATTTTGTCCTTTTTTTGACTTGTTTAGTTTTTACTTTAGTAGAGTTGCACCAGTGTGAGCTTTTCTTGATAAATACAGTGTAAACTCTATATAGCGACACTTAAGGGACTGCGCATTTTATGGCGTTATTGAGAGTTGTCGTTAAATGGAGAGAAGAAAAATCAATATTATTTTACTATTATAATACATATGTATTTACTAATAAAGTATAAAATTTACAAACAACAAATATTAATATTGATACAAATAACAACGCTTATTGCATATAGTCTGTTATCTTCGTCTGAAGTTTTTTGCTGCTCCAGTATTTTAATTGTATTTTCTTATGTATTTTATTCATATCTTGGGATACTCACAACAAACAAAAGAACGAATTTCTTAGAATCTTCGGTACGTATGATGCCGACAGTCGAGGTAAATACGTGCTTGACAATAAAGCAACAAAATAACAAACAAAAGAACTTACACAGCTGCAGTTCTTATTAATTTCGGCAACTTAGGAAGTACTGTTTATTGCTTATGAATGACGTATTGTTGTCGTTATTTAGAGTGGGTGTGATGCTACATAGAGTGTATCATTGTATGGACAACAAGGTAAACCAACCAAAGTCAAATAATTTCGACGTTTTAGGGAATTTGTCGTTAAATCGAGTGGCGTTAAATGGAGTTTACACTGTACTAACATAATTAATACTAGTAAAACTTAATTACTACAGCGAGTAATCAACTAGACAGAAAGCAACTACAATCCATCTCTATTTTATACTATAAAACATTCAATAATCTCAGTTGCAGTGACATGTATGTTGGGTTGCATCAACCACATTTAATAGGGTCTAAATTAGCTGGCCCACCCTGTATATGTTTTTCGTATTGTAACTCTAGTTAGTTTACTTATTTATTATATAGTAAAAACGTAAGGGTAAGTGGAAGAAAAATACAAATTTTAGCTAATTAACGCTGGTGTAACTGGGCTATGAACCCTCATAATCATAAAATATGTATATTTTTCCCATTTAATAAAGGTCGTAGATTCTAATGCTTTAGTCGACCCTGGTATTTGAAACACTATGTATGTGGATTCCTTGCGGAACCCAATATTTCTACAACAGGTTGTATGCATATGTCCCAAAACAAAACCCTTCAATGCTTAAAATGTACAAACTTGTATTACCTAGTTTAATTTTTAAACAATCCAGCTTATACTTACTAGAAAAAGTAATAATAAACATGTGAAGCTACCTGTTTATAACTCTCTATGAAATGAAAACGTAAATGTTTTATTTTAAAATTGCTGCGAATGCAAAGCTGGAGGTGCTGAAGGCACAAAACGTCAAAACCGACTCTGTCCATTCAGTCGTCTATATTACTGTGTTTAAAAATGCTCCCTTACGTTACGTGTCATCAGGCAGAAAGTGAATAGGTGAAAGTAGAAAAATTTAATTATCTGAGTAGGCTAGTAGTTGTTTGAGTTTCGATGAGTAAGAACGTGTTCCACTGTGCTGCGATAAAGTGCAATACTAGGGAAAAGCGAGCGTGAGTGGGTCATCGTCCGGCCTACTACAGGGATACTAACGCAGCGAAAACCTACATACCAGGTGTTAGATGTCGAATATTATGATATCAACGACATCCGACGCCACTGATGCAATGGCAGACAAGCAAGAAAAAATTAATATTAAATTAGAAATCCTACAGGAAATTACATTATATACTGCATGGCAACAACAAGAAAATGCAAGAATTGAATTGCAACAAAATGTTTGCGTATTACAGCGGCATCTAGCAGAAATGCAAGCAGTAATAAATAAGAGAAATAAACAGATATTGGTCCCAAGTGCACAGTTGGAACAAAAACCCCAGCAATAAGAAAAAGAATATTACACGGATGAAGAAGAACTCAACTGAGAAACGGAATGGGTGACGAAGGAAAAGAGAAAGAACAAAAAAGAAAAATTACTACATCGTCATCATCGGAAACGTCACCACAACAACAGCAAGAAACTAAACAGCCACAAAAAGAAAATCCAGTAAAAATACCGAAACTCCCGCCAATTATTTTGAGCCAAATTAAAAACTATGACGCATTACAACGCGAACTAAAGCCAGAAAAGTTTACATTTACAAGCAGGTACGATGAATAACGAGCAAGTATAAATAAACAGAGTCTGCAGAAAAATATAGACAACTAACAAACTTACTTAATGAAAAAAAGTCTTTTGGCACTCATACGAAAATAAACAAACAAGAAACATAAAAGACATGGCGAGAAAACTGCACTCGTCATGAGCTGCAGCAAACGTAGTGGAAAATTTATATCGCCAAGGATACAATATAATAGAAGCCGTTAATGTTCTGCAGAGAAAAGAAAGAAACCCCTCCGCTATTTATGTTATGCTTCAGAAATGAGGAAGACATTAAAATAATATACGAGACGAAAGGAATACTAGACATAAAAGTTGAAACAGAACCTCTAAGAAAAGCAAAACTAACCTCTCAATGCAAGAAATACCAAACTTATGGGCACACCCAAAGATTCTGAAACACACTCAATGCAAGAAATGCCAAACTTATGGGCACCCCCTAAGATTCTGCAACAGAGAATTAAGATGCGCGAATGTGCTGGAAAACACTCAAGAATGTAAAATGAACGAAAACAGCAAACCAAAATGTGCTAACTGTGGCGAATGCCTTCTAGTCAGCTACAGAGGATGCGAAGTAGCCAAAAGAATTCAAAAGATAAGAAAGTAAGCAACCACAGCTAACCAAAACAGAAAATAAAACACTGTGTAGATGGGAACCAATAGCATTCTCAGCACTACCAAATACTAAAGAAAAGGAGGAAATTTCATAGAAAACAGAAGATTCGACAAACCAGTTACTACAGAGCCTAATGTCAAAAGTTGAATAACAGGAAAAAAGTTAGAGCAGCAAGAAAAAATGCTAAAATCAATGAGAGATTAATAAAACTTGAAGGAAATAGTAATAAAGCTACTGCTTCGAAGAAGTAATAATGGACTTTGGAGCTACGGCAGTAAAACTAACATCAACCAAATTGAAAATTACAAGAACATGGTACTGAAGAGCATCGTAGATGCGCCCCAGTACGCTAGAAACAGTGATATGTACAGGTATCTAGGGATAAGAGCCGTGACAGAAGAAATAAAAAACCTTGTTCAGAAGCATAAGACCAGGCATCATGACGACGTACAGATCTAGTGAGAAAGTGCAAAATAGAACTGAGAGGACACTGGTGGTTGAATTCTTAAAATAATCATTTAGTTGATTTAATTTAGAGAAAAATTGCTGGTTAGTTTTAGGGACTAGTTGTAACATCACAATAAAAAGAAAAGTGGGTTGCTGCTTCTCAATTATTCCAAGTTCTCCGGAAGGGTAAGATCATCATAGTGAAGTAAATATACGTGGCGATGCCTTAATTAAAAAGAAATAAAAATAGAGGAAGTTGGCTCGAGTTTATTGTTATAGTTTTTTGTGAACTTTCTAAAAATTCTCAATGAATAGTTCAATATGTACTTAAATAACTCTTACTGCTAATAGTATTTCGTTTTTTTTAATATATAGTTCGTTGGTTTAAAAGAAGTATTATATAAAGGTGTTAACTTTATAAAGTAATCTTATGAAGAAATTAATTTAAGTAAAACTGCAGGAAATACAATTTGGGTAAATTCAAGTTCTGATTTTCTGGATATTTGATAATCATTTTTGAAAATTACTTTTACATGTCCTTGAGTTTTATAAAACTAATATTTAATATTCGAAAAAAATGTTGAACTAGCATAACTTTATACTTCACGAATTTATTGTAAGTTGAAAAAATTGCCTTATGTTATGTGTTCGACCAAAGTTTCATAAGCTTGGTATATTAATGCCGACCCATTTTATAATGGAAAACTACTGTCATCCCTCGTCTTCTAAACAGGACCTTAGACCTCAATAACAATTTCTAAAGACCTAATTTGCAAACAATACCTAAATTTCGTGCATGAACGGTAAATGTGATTAACTAAATAATTCAATGAATTATCATCTCGTTATTTGCACGACTTTAAGTTTTTGCGTGTTGAGGTTTTGGAACACGTGCGTTTGTTTGTCTGCTGTTTATATCGTGGGAAGGGCAAGTCTGCTACAATAAAGCAACGTGGAAAGTTCTGACTAAACTTTGAACACCGCTTGACAATTTAAAGTTTAAATATTATATTTTTTCTAATTATTTTATTTTTCCGATGTTTAGGTGTAAAATTATTAGTTGAAAGGGATCCTATACCGAGATGGCAATTAAAAATTATATGTAACATTTTATATCGACAAACCATTATATAACTGCAACCAATATAAAAGACAATGCGTATAATATACGACAGAATATATTGGTAATGGAGTCATGGCATTATTTCGATTGTAAGAAAATAAGATAAATCTTGACTGCGAGGGTGTATGCATTATATTCTTAAAGGATGATAATGTGTAATAAATGGAAGTCGATTTTGCCATAATGTTGCTCTATTTTTAGCGAATTGACCATCAGTTGTTATAATTTTTTCTATATTTTTGCATCTTATTTTAACTACTAACCACAAGTAGAAATGGTTTTGAGCCTCTTTAGTAGCCCTTTAAGAGCACAGACCTTCCGGCATAATTAGTCGCAAAATTTAGCACCCAGTCATAAGCAGGTTATGAAATTTAGATGCTAAAATGTTCTTCAATTGAACCGAAAAGCACACCTTTTATCAGAAGCAATAGACATACTTACTACAAAGGGTAAATTGCAAGCTGGATTAACACCGTACTAGGTAACACTCGATATAATCGTTACGCACCTACCTAAATATAATAAATATAAATAAAAAGACAATAAAATAAAAAATAAGAATGCAAAAAAAAATATTTAAATTTAAAGTACTACTAGAATTAATAAATGCAGGCTAATTTTCTATCATTTCGTTAATACTTCTATTTAAAGTATATAGCAAAACAAAACATTGTAAAATTAAGAAAACAGTTTTTGTAAATACTGCAAGAAAAAATTTCCTTAACTAAGAGGTAAATAAATATAATTTTTGTCCAAATACAAAGGTCTAGTGAGTTAAAATCAAGGAATCCAGTTGGCCCTGCAATTAGACCCCTGGTTCGATCCATTTGTCGATAGAAATAAGTTACAGGTAATCTCCGACATTGAGTGAAAAGGAAGGAATGTGAAGGAGCCCCAGCGTGCATAAACCCCAGATTTACCACACACTCAGAGGCACTTATTTCAATAGCATGGGTAAAGTGTTATTAAAGAAGTTCAAATAGAGGTCTAACAAGTTAGCAGAAAAGTACTGTCTTCCTCAGGCGGTTTTCCAAAATTCCAAGCCAAACATAATCGGAAAATCGATACTGATGTCTCCACTCGATAACAGCGCGAATATTTTCGTTTGCACAAACATTATTATACAGATTGATGATACCATTATTTGTAAAAATAGCTTCATCGATAAATAAAATATTGGTGGAAAAGTGTGGTTTTTCCGCAAATTTTCTCAGTATGTATCTAAAATACACATTCTTGATGCATAATCACAAGCATTAAGAGCTTGTACCCGCTGGATATGGTACATATAAATAATATAAACTCAGTAACAGTTATAAGATAATATTCGGATATACATATTCCCTTTTTGTTTATTATATTACGTTTTTCTTTCTAAGTTTATGTTCACAAAACAGCAGGACATGAAAATTACATATGATAATCATATCACACAATTTGAATTGCACTAATTGTGAATGCTTTATAACCATTGTTTATTTATAAAAAATGTGAACTGTTGAACTTTACTTACATGGAAATAATAACAGAGTGTTCTCATTTACAATTTAATTTCCAAGTTAAATAGATATAAATGTTTGGATAATTGCAATGTACAAATAGAATAAGAAATTCTGGGCTGTTTTACATCAAGAATGCTTTTCAATAATATTATAATTTACATATTATTTTGGAAAAGAGGAAAGCTTCTTCTGTCTTGTGTCTGATTACTTAAACATTTTGAATCGAATAGACACATAGGAAGCCAGTTCGAGGATCACTTGGCGTATAAAAATACTACAATATAAGAAACAACAAAATATGGGACGACGCTAGAATTGAACTGAGGTCATTTATTGTAAAAGTATTATGTATATTAAAAAAATAGTTATTTTTTGCACCCTATCCCCAAAAAATGTGCTGTCAAACCATTAAAAAGCGCGAATGTGTATTTATGTTATTTTTTCGCATCCTATCGGGTACAATGCTGGTAAAAACATATTCATGAGCAACTTTTTCCCTAAAATAAATCTCCTGTCCCAAAATTGTCAAAAATTCTATAAAATTTGTTTTGTAGATAATTTTTCGACCAGCAATTAAAAAAAATACTATTGCCTAACCTAGAGAATAATGGATATCATTTTGATAATTTAATATAATATTTTTATACATATTTGAATTAAAATAATTGTATCTGACCCTTATAAACTTTTTTTAATTTTTCTGAAACGATCAGATGAAAAAACCGTTTGCTATTGTTGAATAGCATTTTGTAAGAGCTCTTCAAGGAGGGTACACAAGGCGGGTGTTACCATTTAAAATTTTTTGTTGGTGTTAGTAGTGCTAGGAGTATGGTCTAAGGTGTCGAATGGGTAAAGTTACATTATGAGTCATGATGATTCCCCCTCGTTGTTGTAGAAACGGTGTCTATTTTTAACATTTCAATACATCTATCACGTCCAGCGATATAATACATTGCACGTTTTCAAATTGTCACCTTGTATATCTTACAACTTACAGTTTGATTATATTTATAAGAAACTATCAAAAACGTGGAGCGTTGCTCACGGGTGCGGCTGGTTATTACTTAAACGTTTAGTTGACCAACAAATATCCTAAAGGGGTGCGTGCTTGAGTTTACGATTACTATACATTAACGTTTTCCCAATTGCTAGTTAAAACAGTCCGTTTTCACCTTTAATATTAGTGATTGCATAGCGGCAATACAACTTCTTGATTTTTCAGCTTGGCTCAAGAAGCTATTGCTATTGAATCTTCAGTTGTGCTTTTCTTCCAATCAGAAAACGTTTGGAATTAGGTATCAGTTTTTGCACCTCCGAAAATACTCGTATAAGAACTAGGTGCATCAAAATTCAAAGACGATAAAATTATAGTTTTAAATTAACTGGAAGTTCCTAATGCAAAACGGATCACTACAGTGAGATATTGATGAGACAGGTGAATATTGTTGATTGGTAGTCTCTTAAAACTAACTAAACTAAATGAATAGTACCATAGAATACTACTTGAGCCAATCTATTACTGGTTTAAATGTTTGTACCTATTTCTGATACACCCTGTATAATTGCTTCCTACTACTTTGTTTGGGCTATCGGACGAATAACTGAAACGCATAAACTGATTTATTTTAGAAAACAACTTATGATGTTGTGTTCCTTTGCCTTGCTATTCTGTTGCATAATGCGTATTGTTTTGGATGTTTCAGCTCTAGTTACGGCGGCATAAGTTAAAATGAGCCTGACATTTCTTCAAGTATCTTTTAATAATAGAGAAATTACGGACACGTGGTAAAAAGGCATGCTCTTTTATAGGATAATACCGATTGATTGTCAAACTAGTGCGGCTTTTCTGCAGACGAATGTGTTTACATGTAGGGAATAGTAATTCTAAAAAAACTGAAAGCAGCCAAGTTGATGACTTATTCATAAATAAGTGATTCATTATGGAATTATGGAACTGTTATAAAACACTTGAGGCAATCACAACATTCTCGTCCACTTAAATCCTATTTTAAACAATTCAAACGTTAGACCATTGTATTTTTGACATCACAAATATACATTCAACGGCATTGTTCCAAATAATGTTTTTACATAATTTTAATGTCATGTTTCTATTTTAGTTACGTCTTTTATTTTCTATTTTTTGGCACGTTTAAGCAATTCTAATTTAGTTGGAGTATTAAAAACTTCCTCTATTTCAAATTTTAAACCCCGAATGCAATTATTTGGAATCTTAATTCTTTATCTACGTTTAAAGCTATAATTCCTTTACCCATTTTTTGGGGAGTTAACTTGTTTTGAGAACATAATTCCTTTCTCCTAGTTTGGGTCATTATTTTTAATTTTTTGGAACTTTGTTTGTTTTCTTTCTAGAGCATCTATTATTCCTTCTATTCTTTTAATCCATTTTTTTTGTTATTGGTACTTCGGCCATGTTCTCTTCTTAAGATCCTATTTTTTTATTTTTACGTTTTTAATCCTTTTTTACACCTTAAAGCCAGTGACGGCTCGTGAGTTAAGAAAGAGGGTGGGCACAAGAAAAAACTTACCTATTTTTTGTACATAAAATCCATTCTCCTATTTTTCATGCTGGAAAAGACGTCTATGACTTTGTTGTCAAAATCCGGGATAGACTGGACGAACTTCTTTTCTATTGATAGGACCGCCAGTACGTTCAGTCGATCTTTTTGCACACAACTAACTTCCATCATTGAAAAAACGTCACTTTCGTCTTTGAATTCAAACGCGCGATTGCGCGAAAACAGCGCTCCTAAATCCAAATTCAAACGTTGACTGCAAATCGGGAACAATGTGCTCGGTGCCCCATTCGCCTGGTATATCGCGTATAGCGAAGATAACCGATAGGCAACCGAATCACCTCTACATAGGTACAAATCAGAGCGTTCCCCGGAACATAGTTTTGAGTGTGTTAGCCGCGCCTTTGGTGCGGAAGGAAAATTTGATACCATCGTTAAAATAATGAAATTAAACTAATGCACTGAATTACATGCCAATTTCTTTCTGGGTTTATCATGGTGGTTGGGTGGGCACGTGCCCTTGTGCCCTTTAGTACAAGCCGCCACTGCTTAAAGCTATATTTTATTTATCTATTTCTGAGGACAGAACTCCTTTTTCTATTTGTTTTTCGGGGGTTATTTAGTTAGCTGCATATTTTTAATGTTTTAGTTATTTATTTATTTTTCAGACCCTCTTTTATTTCTTACGAACACTTAATTTCTTTTTATCTTAATTCGTCATTCTATTTTTAGGCTTTCTTTTTCCAAAGTTGGCCTCAACCGATTTTTCACTTTTGTGCCACATCTTTTTCAAGATTAAAAACCTCAATTCACTGTTCTATTTTCAATGATCTTCTTGGATCCCGTTTTCTATTTGTGAAAACATATTTTTTTTGTATTTTTTAAAGTCATTCTTCTGTTTTCGTGAACCTAATTCATTTTTCTCTTATGGGGGCTGTATTTTTTATATCGAATATGTTTTACCTTTCTACCTTTTTTATGTTATTTTGGGCCTTACTTTATTTTTTGTCTTTGTGGGCATTATTCAATTTTATACTTTTGAGACCTTCATTCCTTTTATTCTTTCCGCCCTTAAAGACTACTATGCACCCAAATCAAGAGCATAATCAGTGTTTAGGTAAAACCATAATTAGGTTGAGTCATAATTTCACATGTAGGTTGTATGATAACATTTCTGACATTACTTACTATCTCTCGCAATGGATTTGCAACGGAAATTGGATACCACACCATGGCACACGAGCCATTCCCGGTCAACAATAGTCAGCAGCATTTCCTCCATTACCATTGTAGTAGCAGGGGTGCTATCATACGTGTTATGGAGAAAATGAATCGCCTACTCAACTAAGAAGGGTCCAACTAGTCCCAACGAGAATCCAAAACGACCAACGCCCACCGCACGAGGAAGGAACTGCACGCCGCCGCAAGCGTCCCCGGCCGAGGATTTCCAACATAAACAAACTTGGGTTCGTAAATCTCAAGTAAGTGAACTAAGATGTTACTGTAGAATGTTTATTAAAAACCAATAACACCTAATGGTACAATTCAGTGAGCGAATGAGCCGTTCATCCATTAATGCATACTTAGTCAATGCAACTCAAAGAACTGACAAATTACATAAAAAAACTCGTGGGTTTATATACAAATTCTATCAGTTCAATAATTTTGATCCATTAAACTGGACTTTAAATCCGTGACCTACAATATCAGTACATTTCAAAATATATATGCTAAATCGTAATCTAATGTAAACCAAACTAATTTATGAGAATGCAAGCTTGCAAATATCGTATTACTTTGTATTCCTTTCGATGTAATAACTGGTGCATGATCTAAATGGTATTGTTTCATGTTTACATTATTAAATAATTAATTGTAGTACATTTAAATAAAGATTAATAATTCAAATAAATTTAACAATGTTCATGTTAGTTGAACACGCAAATTTATGCTCATTACATCAGTGAACACTAAATAGGTTTATTGTTCACTTAATACTATGATTTTGAACAACCGAAATGAATTAAACTCTTGTCGTAAATTTACTTTTGCAGCTAGTTGCTAAGTATCCAATTCTAATTATTATTTTAAAAGGTTACGCAGCTTAATTACGTAAACTATAGCTATGAAACTTTTTTTTAAATATGATAGTGAATGCCGAATATGTACTTAAAAAAATGACGAAAGCCTATCTTGTTAGATCATTAAAATTGTATTAAAAGTAGAGCCATGTCAAAAATGTCACCAATCATATAATTGTTATGTTAATTATTGTACTGCACTCTGAACGAAAACATTTTAACCCTTCAAACAGTATCTAAGTTCTGGATTTTATTTTTTATGGTTTACATTTCACAAATCTAGAAATCTGAAACATTTTTCGTTATTACCTAGTCTTTTGTTCTTGCGACAGTTGGGAACAGTTACTGGTCCACACTTCGAGTGGAAATTAATGATACACAATGCCTACTTAGCTAATAGCGCAACTACTATTGCAACTGTAGGATATCCATCAAGGTTGGGGTTCCTCTATTGTCATAAAGGACAACTGAACTAAACCAACATTCCCGGACTTGCGCTTAAAAAAATATTAGTCGGCGCAAAGGAGAGACAGTTATATATATATGTATTTACAGCACCACCTTTAGAAATATTAGTGATTAGTGCATTGGTTCTTGTGGAGTTCGGTGTTGTTTGCTTTGGATAATAATTCCGAACTGTAGGTGAATAACAGATAGTTATTTTTGCTTTCATTCTGTTCTTTTTATTAATTAATAAAAATTAATTAAAATAGGTACGAAAATCAACTTTGAAAAAAAAACTAATTTTTAGGCATTGAAAATACGTAGAATTAATAATATCTATAATAATTATAATAAATAAAGATAATTCACTATTGGAAAACTTAGTAATATTTAGCTACATATTAATTATTCTGTAATGCGTTGGAGGACGCCACAGGGAAGTTGTTTTTCAGATAAATCGCATTTGAACAGTGAAATTCATTTAGACGATATCATTAATTAACAGATAATTTTCGTCATCTTTAATGTTTTTCGACAAATATATTTCTTGGCTGGTAGTTACTTTTTTAGTAAGAAGCTTTCTTCATTTTCTATTCATCTACTTTTGTTTTAGTGAACGTTCCGAGTCTGCTCAGATATATATTTCCTACTAAATATTCTGAGTTCATCTACGAATAATGGCCTTGCTTTTGTGATAAGTTTACATATTAACTGCAATTTAAAAAATATATATTTATTTGGCTAGCCTCAAAGTAAAATTATACCGGAATTTATAATTAGTAAGAAGCTTCGTATTTTTAAGGTAAATAGATTTCTTCAAAGCAGAAATACTACTTCGTGGGATGAATACCTCTTCTTCGAAAGCTTTGTGTCGTATGAGACGTAGCGATCTTCTCTCCATATTGAATACCAGAAAATGTAATTCACTACTTAAACAGTACAAGAATGCCATTTCCAGTAGCATTTTCTCCCCCATCATTGCTCTTACTATAGTTGCCGAGTTGTACTTTGATGTGTCCAAAGTAATATTTTTTCATAAACTAAATATTTCCGTCGGTGTTAAGCTCCAGCTGCAGCAATCGCCCAACGTTAAACTATATATTACATATTTCATAAATTTGTAATACTTTTAATTGTTTATTTTCAGAATATATATATATATCTAAACCATGGCTCCCCCCACCGCTATTGCCTACAGAACTCTATCGGTTCAAGAAAAACCAACGATAGTGTCTGAAAATGCTACCAACAAAAATACAACTACAGAAATACCAAACAAGCCATGCGATAACGAAAAGAAAATTCAACAGGGTTACAAATCAATCATAGGAACGTTTGGAGCAGAATTAAAATGGGTCAATATTATAGGTATCGCAATTATCCACGCCATTTTGGTTTGGGGTTTAATTGTGTTCCCATATGCAGAAAGGCTGCGCCTGATGGCCTTTGGTAAGTCAATAACATATCTAGCTATAGTAAATTCCAGGTTGAGAGTACAGTATGGGCGCTTATGTAATACATTATAGCCATATTTCCCCAGGAAGTTGTTTTTAACTAAAACTTGCAGTCGTGAATCAAACTAAATCCTTCTTTTGTGTTGCACACAGCTTATCTGTTACTACCTTGCTCAATGCGGTCCTACATGTTTATTAAAGTTGACTTAGATGCTTAAACTGTCACTTACTAGCTAGAGTTGGCAACATGGCAGAACCAAATCCTATAAGGTTTGAATTTCCGTATTCCCGTACTGTACTTTCAACCTGCAATTTACTGTAGGTGATTGTTTTACGCATACTCAGGTCGTAGTAGTTTCATTTTTAAATATTCACAATATTAAGATTTTATTTAATCAGGTGGTACATACTTATAGAAGGAAAATGTTAAGTTTTTAATTGTGTAATTTTTATAAATAGAATCATATATTTTGTTTTTATAATTCATTGGCACCTTACTACAGGAAACTAGTCTTTCTTGAAATGGAAGAACATATGAAAATTAGCCTGTTAACCTGTATCACAGAAAATACAATAAAGAGCATTTGCTCGGAAATTTATCTGTAAAAAGTTAATTTAAGATCCGGAATTTGCGTTAATGGTTCTTTAGCAATGTGTAAACCGCTTTGCGTTCTCATTGATGATAAGCAGATTAATCAAGAAAATTGGAAAATAAATATTTGATCGTTTTGTCCATATTGAAAAGTAAGCAAGGTAGTCTTCAGTGCATTAAAATAGTTCTTGTGTTTAAACCAAATCTCTACTTTTCCCTATCCAAACCTATCTTTTGGGCAAACTTACTTAATACGATTGTTTATTAACATTTTACAGTTTTTATAATAACTTAAAAATACCAATTGAATGGTGCAATATTGCAATAACAGAAAATCCAAAATTAATACTCCGCGCATATAATAACTGTGTACAAATTGCACAAAACTTTCCAGTTTCGAAAAAGTAATTTTCAACGAATAAGTGCTCATAAAGTTTTCTCTGTTGTTGCTGTCAGGCAAGGAAAACTATTTATTGTTTTTAATTTGAGCTCGTGAATTCATAAATGTTCAATAATTGTCGTCACAAACAAAATCGCTGTCCACCATAACAGTTTTGCATATTTACTAGTGACAGAAATTTAAATACAATTTTTGGTTTATACCCGGAAGTACAAAACATAGAATGTTAAACTACGAGGTTACGAGTATTTACTGTTTATCCGTTCGGTTTAATGAAATCAACATTAAATTTGGCGTTAGGAACGCAGTAATTGTTTTCAGTCAAACTTTATTGTTGTTATTGCGATTTAATACTTTCTTTTAATTGGATCTTAGCAATTCGTTAATTGAAATAAAATGAAAACGGTTCTAGTCATTATGTTTTCTTTTCGACATTCGAGTATAGCATTGTAAGTACTTTCCAATGTTCGTAGATTTTTCGGACCCAATGTTTTTCATTGACTAAAAGTTTTAATTTCCGAATAAACCGGTATTGGGATAAAAAAAAAATGGAAACACCGATTGTACATATACAGTTTCAAAATTGACGCCCGTGCCCTGGTGATTTAGTTCAGGGGACCAAGTCAAATCGATAATTAAGCGTGGAAATTTTTCCGATTGTCCTTCATTATCGAGTTTGAAAAAAGATAAACATTTAACATTTATTGAACTTTTTTAAAAACGAATGTAGGAATAATATTTTTGGACAAATTCTTTCACATTTATTGTATGCTCGTATTGTTGTCAATGAAGCTGTTTTCTAAATATTGTGGTTATTAGCCCCCTTTTCTAATAAATTATGTTCATGGTAACGCCGTTCCAAGACCCGAGACTCGTCGCAGAGTGGTGTTTTTAGGTCAGATTTAGCAAAATTAGGGTAGTGGGTCCGAAGCGGCCGTAGGGGTGGCTACTCAAACGGGTTCGCGGTTCGCGCGTTCGGTATAAGTGAATTAACAGTATATGTGTGTTGCTTAGTTGATAAGTGCACTGAAGTGATGTTTACCTATTTATTGGCTACCTATAAGGTAGTGGGATTGTGCGAGATGAGCAGTTGTTGATTGAAGCTGTAGATAATGCTTTTGCTTTTATAGTACTGTTAATAATTGTAATTACTGTGTTCTTTTGATTGAGGCCTCTGGTACTATGCTTGGGGAGCCAGTGAGCTCTCCATGGTTCCTGAGGGTTGTGTACCCGCGCAGGATTCCATTCTAAGCTGCTTAATGCTTGGCAGAGTTGGTGATTGGGCCTAATCACTCAGCTTGACCTCGACCTGGTTGACCAGCCAGTGATCTCTGCATTGCACTTTGCAGAGTGGCCCGTGTAGAGCCTGTCTCTCACTCTTTTCCTTGTGATGCACGTACGGTGGCTGGCGGAGGTTGCTTGGTGATCACAATGACATGGGGGAACTGAACTCATTAACCGGTGCTAACATTCGGTAACCCGGTACCCGTTACAGGTTAGGTACATCAGTCAAGATCAACTAAAGACGACCCTGTCAAGAACACCTCACCCTGAACGAGGACTACTAGAGACGGTTCTGTCATGGTGCCAAAGGTGAGCTACTAGATGCTACGTGGGATCCTACGGGGGGACAACCGACCCCCTGTAAGTAGAAATGTAGAAGTTGCAATGCTAATGTAGTAATGTATTATGGCTTGTGTGTTCCATGCTTTGCTGGTTTGTGCTGAAATGGGGTTGTGACTGTTTGTGTGTTTACTTTATGAGTGCATCGCGTACATGTCTGAAGCTGCTAAATTCAGAGTTCCCGAGAATTTGGTCTTGATGAATACACCTAACCGATTTCGAGACCCTATCGGTGAATGTTTGGTTATTTATTATATTTACTTTGTAAAAAAATTGCCATCGCCCGTCCCGGTGTGAAAAAGACCCTCCTACACGAATAAAATGCATAAAAGATATTGTCCACATCAGCTGTTAGAAAATGTGTTGCCTCCTTCTTGAAGGCTAACATTCGCACGATTTATCATGGAAGCACGAACCCTCTGTAGCATATTTTCGTTTATTGGTGCTACAGCAGCATGAATACGAGCTACGACATTTTTAGGATTTACGAGAGATTTACGATAAACATTTTCTTTCAAATGAGCCCAAAAAAGAAATCTACAAGGAGGCCTTGGTATATGTCCATCTCTTCCAATTAATTTGTCAGAGCAATTTTAATTCTGAAAGTTTTTCACATCTATTCTATAATGTAATGGTGCACCATCATGTAGAAAAGAACAACTTAATACAACTGCTAAGAAACTTCATCAAACAATATCAGTGGTAAAATTATCGTTGATATTCAATTCAAAAGTTGAAGACACAAGTCGGTTAGGTAGAATGTGTGGACCAATTTCATTATTATTTAATAATCCAGTCCAAATGTCTATTGGCCATCCATCGTCTTTGATAAGATCTTTTGAGTATTAAGTGAGGGTTTTCATCCTTCCATTCATGCAGATTATGAGTGTGTATAATACCCGTCTCAGTAAATGTGGATTCATTACTCCGTAGAATATTTTCAATAAAATGTGGATCGTTGTTTACGGTATTGTTCGTAGTTCCGCGCAAATTCAAGAACTTGCTCTACTTGATTAATGCTCAGTGTAGGATGACGTCTTACCTGCTTTTTTGAGGCTATAAATGTGTGAAACCTGTATCTTGTAACCTTTGCTGTACACGCCTTATATTTTAGGTGCCGACGATTAGGAAACCTTTCCGCATATGCCCTAGCCGCACCAGTGGCATTACCAGGACACGTACCTAATACTTTCAACATATCGACGTAATTTCGATTTCAATAGTATCGTTCCATTTTATACACAAAATCCAGAAGGAAATTGAAATATTACTACTTATCAATATGGCAGAAAGATTCGTACATTATTAACCACGCCATAGCTACCTAATTCAATTAATTGGAGCGAACGTGCGATAAAACTTATCATTTTCTTTTTTGCCAATATCTCGATAACGAAGAACAATCTAAAATATTTCCACTCTTTATTTTCGATTTGTTTTAGCTCCTTGAATCGGATTCCAGAACGGACGTTAATTTTAAGACACCTTGTATAATACATACTTGTGTAGTGAGTGTTGACAACTTAGGCCATATCTCGCACCCTTGCTCACCACTAATCTCCACTTTGCCAAGTGTTTTCAAAATATCCTCTACTAGTTCTTTTTCTTTTCCACTGTTCGGGGGGATCCATTCGCAAATTTTTCTCGGCCCGTAGCAAAGAAGACTTTTATATATAAATAATATCGTTCCCGAATATTAATTGTTCTTCTAGCCTGTTCTATTTTCATGTGATCCGTCTTTGTATAGAATTGTTGTGCTGCTCGCTGACTGGGTCAAATTCTTCATATACGAGGTCGGACAATTATGAAACGGGATTGGCACTACTGCAGACGCTATAAGAAACTGACTGTCTCCAAATCATATCCAAATTGTAGCTGGAACTTTCGTCTACACACAGCTAAAACGGCATCCTGTCAGAACTTGCGTGGTAGGCTGTGCATGTGAATGAACAAGTTAGTGCAGCTGTCACATGTGACACAAGTCAAACATGGAGCAGAGAGCGAACATTAAGTATTGTTTCAATTTGGGGAAATCGGCCACGGAGACATTCGAGATGTTGAAAACTGTGTACGACGGTGAGGGCATGTCCCGTACTCGCGTTTTCGATTGGTTTGCCAGATTTCGTGAAGGTCGGCAGGACCTTTACGATGATCAGAAGCCGGGTCGTCCGATCACAACGAGAAACCCCGTAACGATCGAAAAAGTCCGACAACTTGTGGCGGCTGATCGACGACTGAGAATGATGGAGCAGGAGCTGAGTATTAGCCGTGAAACGATTAAAACCATTTTGGAGAAGGAATTGATGAAAAGGAAGGTCTGTGCCAAATTTGTCCCGCACAATTTGACCGCTGAGCAAAAAGCGCATCGAGTGGACAGCCCCCGCGACTTCGTTGCAACAGTGACCCAAATTTTCTGGATTCAATTGTTACTGGTGACGAGTCGTGGTGCTTCCAGTACGATCCAGAAAGCAAGAGACAAAGCATGGAATGGCGATCGAAGTCGTCTCCCAGGCCAAAGAAATTCCGTCTCCAAAAATCGAAAGTGAAGACTTTCTTCGTCAGTCAAGGCATCATTCACAAAGAATTTGTGCCACCGGGTGTCATCGTCACTAGCCTGTACTACAAGGGTGTCATGAGGCGTTTACTAAAACGCATTCGACGTGTGCGACCGCATTTGGCAGCCTCCGGCAAGTGGCACATTTTACACGACAATGCCCCTGTGCATTCTGCCTTGATTATGAAGATGTTTTTGGCGACAATAAATGTACCAGTCTTAGAACATGCTCCCTATTCGCCGGATCTGTATTCAGCGGACTTTATGCTGTTTCCTCAGCTGAAATTGACCCTCAAGGAAAGGCGCTTTGACGACATGGAAAACATTCAACGGAATGTTATCGCCGAACTAAACGCACTTCCTCGCGACAAGTTTAAGCAGGCTTTCCGCGACTTGTGCCGTTGATGTCAACGGTGCGTAGAAGTCTAGGGAGATTACTTCGAAGGACGCTAGAGGTATTTTCACCTATGGCTACCTCACATGCTTTGTATTTGATCAATCCCGTTATATACCTGTCCGACCTCGCAGCAAGGAAGGACCCCTGTCGCAAATGAGTATATCAACATATTGATAATTGAAGTATTATTAATAACTTACTCATATCTTGGTATGTCTTTCCCGTTTGTGACATCGCTACTCGTAGATATTTATAGTAGTTGTATGTAGTTATTGTGTCATCTTCAATTTTTAGATCTTCACTTGGCCCTCCTATCACCAAGTATTTATTTTTTTCAGAGTTAATTATAAGGCCCCATTTTGAATAAGTTTCCTTCAATGTTCTCAATATATAACATGAGTCGTCATTATGTGAATGTTGGCATTTTTGATTCCACTTTTCAGTACCTCTGTAATACAGATTTTAATGAGAGTCGGAGAATATATATCCTTTATAACATTTTGTTATTTAGTAAATAAGTAAAATAGTAACAAAGTAATCCCCTTCCGAAGCCATACAGTTAATCCAGCATTGCTGCCATTGCTCGAAACGTTTTTTAAATTCTTCTTCTGAAACAGCGAGCAGCTGCTTCGTCGTGTTCTGCTGTATCTCCGCAATGTCTTGAAATCTTTTTCCTTTTAAATGGAATTTGATTTTCGGGAATATAAAAAAGTCGCTGGAAGCAAGGTCTGGGGAATAGGGTGGCGGACGGACCTGTGGAATACGGTGCTTAGCAAGAAACTGATGCACATGCTGTGATGCGTGGGCAGGGGCATTGTCGTGATGCAATTGAGACTCGCCATTCTCATGCAAGTCCGGCCTTGGCAGTAGTACTCCTTTTGGATTGTCTGACCCGATGGAGAGTATTCATGATACACAATTCCCTTGTAATCGAAAAAACAGTCAGTATCGACTTAACATTGCTGCGGCTTTGTCATGCTTTTTTTGGTCTGGGAGACTTTGGGCTCTTCCACTTGAAGATTGGGCCTTAGTTTCGGGATCATACCCATAAACCCACGTTTCGTCGCCAGTTACGATTGTCTTTACAAAGTTTTCGTCGTTTTTGACGCACTCAAGCAACTCAGTAGCAGCTGAAACACGGGCATTTTTTGCTAAACTGTGAGGAGATTTGGTACAAATTTGGTTGAGACGCGTCTCATACCCAAATCGTTCGTAAAAATTGATTGAACTGAACCGAAACTAATGTATAGGTTTGAAGATAACTCACGAATAGTGATTCGGCGAAATTCCCGCACAACTGTGCGCACAGCTTCAATATTTTTTTCAGTTTTGCTGGTTATAGGTTTTCCAGAACACGGATCACTCTCAGCACTTTTACGGCCATTATTAAAGCGTTTATACCACTCGTAAACTTGTGCACGGCTCATACAATCTTCCCCATAGACTTTCTGTAACTTTAAATATGTATTTTTGCAGGTGTCTCCAAGTTTTTGACAAAATCTGATATAAATTCCTTGATCACTTTTTTCAGACATGATAAATGCGCCAAACAGTTATACATATGTTACCAAAAAACATTACTGTGAAACAGACCAATGTGATTCACAGCACACGTGTAATAGATGCCAAGGTCACTTTATGCAAAACCACATCCCTCAGTGTTCAGTCATTGCAAACTTATGAAACCATTCTGGATACATTTTGATCAGACCCCGTATGTATACGTCACCACAGACAAAATCAAATGTATCAGTCAGTCCAAAGTGCCACTGTTAATGACAACCCTATTGAACGGATGATGATATTTAACAATCTTGGCAAGGAATTCTCAAACCACAGAAATGTAGATAAAGGCGCAGTCCAACAAATCTGCTTCTATTTCTCGTTTTATTAAAAGTATAATTTATTGAGACCTATTATTATGTACGTAATAGTAACGATTAAGTTATTCATTAAAAACTAATAAAGAATCAAACACCGCATGGTCCCTAACTCCTATCAAGACTGTTTAAAAGGTTAAACAACACCTGACCTTCAATTTACCAAGACAAATGAGTAAACTAGAGCTTTTGTATATTTACTTTATATTTAATATTCTCACAATATTTATTTCAACTAATCAAAATTCAGTTTATGGAGAGACACACAAAACTCGAGAAATCGAGAAAACTCGGCAACTCGAAGTTCAAATCAAAGAGATTCGACTGTACTTGAAGCAGCAACCTAATTAAACCCATTAAAATTATTAATAATATTGTTTTGACTTAAAACTAATAATATTCAAATTTATTTTAGCTATCTTCATTGGCGGCCTGAACGGCTTGGGAGTAGGGGCAGGCGCCCATAGATTATGGTGCCATCGTTCATATAAAGCAACTTTACCACTGAGGATCTTCCTTATGCTCTGCTTTTCTTTAGCAGCTCAAGTAAGCCTTTGCTTGTATTTTATAAACTTTCAAATAGTATCACTGTAGAATTCAGAAAAAAATACCAATATTTGCAATTCCTTGGCAGAATACTCTGTATGATTGGGTCAGAGATCATCGGGTTCACCACAAGTACTCAGAAACAGATGCCGATCCCCACAATTCCAAAAGAGGATTTTTCTTCGCCCATGTGGGTTGGCTAATGATGAAGAAGCACCCAGAAGTGATAAGAAGGGGCAAGGAAGTTGACATGAGTGATATTTTGGCAGACCCAGTGGTGCAATTCCATCAGAAGTAAGTGGTCAAGTAGTTCAATCTAACCCCCGCAAGATTTTCCAAACGTAAAAAATTATAAAATTTATAAATTTGGACATGATCACGGAACACTTTATTTTTGATTCGAAAATGTCATATTCTGAACGAGTGGACGCTTAGAAGTAGTAAATGTTAAAAATTTTAAATACTGTAAAAATCTTTCAAAGTCTAAAAAACTTCATTCGTTTGTGGTTTTCTTCTTGTTATACTAGTAGTGGAAATTAATAATATATTATGTAAAAAATAAACTGACAAAATCTTCAGACAACGTTTAAATAATAATGAAATTCACGAAGCCATTTTTTGCTCCCACGGAAAAAAGCTTTAAGAAGCTCATTCGGATTTTTTATGCGGCAGAAAAGATATTGGAAAAACTTAAGTAAGATAAGCATTTTTTATCAAGTCTAACATAATTTGAGTTGACAAGCGAATGTTCCATAGAACCTTATACAGATACAACATATCGGAAAAATTCAGGAAGCGAGGAATACAAATCTGATACTGTTTTATAATTTGTAGAATAATAATTAGACGATTATCTTCATTCTCATGTGAAGGTAAGATACAAAAATGGTTGCCCGATTAGATTTTTTATTTAGTCGCATTTACCATAAACTACCATTCCAAATATCATCCACAATTTACCTGCATGTGGCGACGTTAAATTTTGCAAAAAATGTATACGTTAATTTATGTGAAAATCTACATCACCGTCGCATACACAAAATTCATAAGCAAATTTTGTTCTAAATTTTCAAGTAAACTATTTAGCACATCCAAAATTGAAAGTTAAGTAGTACGCGTGAAAACCGGCGCATAAATGGCTAAATCAAACGGAAAATGCAGCGCATGACAGTTACATAACGTACATTCATTTCACAATGAGAAGAAGGAGTTAACGGACGGCGCAAAAATAAAAAAATTCAAAAATTGGGTGAAAATTAATGTATGCTAGGCATACGTCTCGTTTTATATAATTTGTAACACGTGTTCGTATTCACGATAATTTTACTTCTTAATCAAAACAAAATAACAAATACAGGTGATGCAAACCTAATAACAAAAATATCACTAAAATGTCTATTAATACGCAAGCGTACGTGCTGAATTTAACATTAACATTGACACATGTTGCAAACAGGAAATTGTAAAATTATATCAGTAAATTTACACTCAATTATTGTGTTTAATTTAACGTCGTGTCCTACAGGCCTAAACTTCTAAAATAGAAAATACTAAAAAAACACAAGTAACAGCAATTAATGTTAATGTAAAATGAGTTTATATAACACTTGCATAAATCTCAATCGTGATGAATAGCGGCTGTTGCAATATTAAACTGCAAAAACTAAAATATTTAACAGATTCGTTGAGATTAAGGAACGGATTAATAAAAGTTTATAACATATTCTTTAAGATATCTGTTAATTTGAATATTAACAATTAAAGGTCGCTTGATTAATCGATAATGCAATTAACAGATTATTTTATTGATCGATTGTTTATTTAATCGATTGATTAGGTGATGAGCTAATTGGAGAATTAAATATTTATTCAATTAATCGCATGCTCGATGAACGTCTTACTTTAATAATCGATTGCTGAATTGATGTCTTCAACGGGCCAGTTATTTAATTATTCTATCAATTAATTGGTGGATAAATGATTGCTCAATTAGCGCAAAACTTTGACAATTGTTTGCTTAATTAATATATTATGCCATTAAGTATTCATAAATTACTTCAATTGCTCTAATTTAGAAATAGCTTATTGCGTTAACCGATTGTTCAATTAAATGGCTGTCCAATTAATTAATGGGATCATTAGTTGATTAATCAGAAGTGTTGATTTAATCAATAATTCAAAGTTTTTTAAAACGGATTATTTAAAAACATTTATGCAAGCATTTTGGAAAGGTTATGCTAATGTTTCAGGCATTTCATATTACTACAGTTGCTTTTTGCGTTCTTCATTCCCACCATTATCCCCCCATTATTGTGGGGACAAGATTGGTACTGGTCCATCCTGCTGATGACCGTAGGTCGGTACACCATCGGCCTCAACTGCACCTTCTTGGTGAACAGCGCGGCTCATATGTGGGGAACTAGACCATACGATAAGTAAGTTTGCGTAGAATAACTTTTTCTTCTTATTAAAAATAACATTTCTTGCTTTGCATCTGTCTAAACACCATGAAAATCGGTTGAATTCAGTTAAAACACTCATTATTTGCAAAAGAACTCCACATTTGATGAATGTAATCTGTTAATGTTTATAAATTTACAGAAATATTGGGCCAGCAGAAAACCTAACCGTATCACTACTAGCCATGGGCGAAGGGTGGCACAACTACCATCACACCTTTCCGTGGGACTACAAGACTGCCGAATTGGGCAAGTACAGTGTGAATTTGTCAACTTTCTACATAGACCTATTTGCTAAAATTGGCTGGGCCTACGACTTGAAAACTCCCTCCAAGGAATTAATAAAAAGGGTAATTCAGCAGAGTGGAGATGGTTCTCATTTTGCTTGGGGTCACGTCGAAATACCAGAAAGCGCGGAAACGGAACTGATTTTTAACAACGGGATGAAGAACACTACGAAGAACGACTGAAAAGGACAAAAGCTTTCATTTAATTTGTAGTCTTACGGTTTTGTACCCATGAGATATTGTTTTGTTATTGAGTAGTTGGTAAGATTAAGAAAGATTGTGGTAAACTATATTTTTAATGTTCCGGATTGTAGTGATTACAGAAAACAATAAATGTAAATAATAAGTAAAGGTACAGAAATGCAATCTCTCACAGTTGCTTAATTATTCCAACACTAACAAGCTTCTTAGTTAAAATACAACTTATGTAAAACATCTAAAATAAAAGAAATTGGACAATTAAAAGAGCAATCGAGCAAAAAATATAGCAAGCCATTGAAGTGAAAACATGTGTCGAACTACGTAGTTACGGAACGTGTTTTGTCAGGTTGACATCAAGTTATTGACTGGAGTTTTAAAATAGTTATTTTTGTTACAAGTACCTAAAATAATGTTTTTTCGGACGAATCGTTGTTGTTTCCGGACGAGGCGAAGCCGAGTCCGGAGTAACAGATGAGTCCGAAAAAACGTTTTAGGTACGTGTTACAAACAACATTTTTTTGTTAAAGCTCCCAAAAACACATTCAAACCTCTTATTATTAAGAATGATTAATGTGATCGGAGTAAATATGTCTCGAAAATAGTGAGCTTCGGATTTTAATTACCATGCCACCATAGTAACCAGATTGTTTAATGTAAACACAAAAAATGCAGAATCCAGCAATTATTAAACTATTCTGCTTTATTTACCTAAATGATCCTAGAAAGTTGTCATGGCAACTTTTTGGGATAGTGTCCGAAAAAGACTCATTTTACGGACTGAAATGAGTCCGTAAAATAGCTCATTTTGGGAGCGTATACAAAAAATTGTATTTTTTTGGTACAGCTCAAATAGAAATTCTAATGCTGCTAAATAATAAATGTTCAACGTGTGATCATATAACATAACGCAAGTTTGGACAATTGCTTCGCTATATCTCTGCGCAGTCAATCTGTCGTTGAAAAATATTGGGCCAACTAATTTTCTGCAGCTCAAACCTATCCACACACTTATTTTCTCCAGAAAAAGCGCTTTCTCACAGGAGAAATATGTATTTTAAATAGAAAAGACTAATTTTAGCTTATTTTGAGTCAATTTAGTAGCCCCTTAAGTACCAAACGAAGATTGAGAGTGTGATTTGGTGATTTCCATTTTAGTAAAGCAGCTGGAAGGGTTCTTGTTTTTGTTGAAATATGAGTTAGATATTTTCAATAAAAGTTGAGGATGATGCTCAATTTTGTTGATTCTCTGGATTGTGTGAAAAGAGTTATGGCGGGGGCTTTTGTGAGTAGCGGCTTTTGTAACCAACTGTATATGTTTTATAATAGCATAAACTAGTATTTTAGAACTTGTTTTTAAATTACCAAGAACCATACGCTACCGATCTACCTAATTTTGACAATAAGGACATATTTAGACAATGATTTTTATACATTTAACCTATAGTTACTTTGTTCAACTGTTTAAATAGCATTTACGCTAATAGTTCATTAAAATAGGGTCGTTGGCCACACCTTGTTGCAGGTGTATGTATACAGGGTCTCAAAATATTTGATTCGGGCTATTAAAACACATCGAAAATTAAGAGTGGGAATTTTCCGATTGTTTTTCGTTATCGAGTTATTGATAAAAAAACTTAAATTTGTATAAAAACGAACAATATCAGGAAAAAAAAGATATTTGTCAACATCTGTTTTCACAGAATATCTTCAGAAAGGTTGCCTCCTACTTCGAGGCAAACATACAGTGTAAATAGTAGCTACATCATTCACAACAGGTTCGCCGTAAACGTTTTCTTTCAAATGGCCCCAGAAAATGAAATCCAACTGATTCAGATCCGGTGACCTAGGACGCCATGCCCTCGAGGGAGCTTGTAACCCCTAGAGATCGCCTGTAACCCCTAGAGGGCGCGTCTCCAGGTGGCGGATCGGGGAACGCCCGGTAGATATACCGGGTAGGAGGGAAATAAAATACCTCCCGCGGACCAGGTAGCAGCGTCTGTTCCCAGATAGGTTGGCTGCAAACAGCCTCGGTACTTCATGTTAGAAGCGGCTGATTGTAAACCTGGTAGTAGGTATAAAATATATTTTCCAACCGGTGTGGCCAGCGTGGAATGGATAAAATATGAAATATGCCATTACAATCACAAACACGGCCCCTAGTTCCTAGGGACTTGTTACCCCCCAACCAAGGCAGCAGTAGAACAAGGAATCAAGTAAGGGGTGGTAATAATCGCAGAGGTTACAGCGGGCTGTCAATTGAGATTATACGTGGCTATTTACAATGTAATATCACTAAAATCAGAAGGACGAATGGAAGAACTACAACACGAGTTAAAGTCAATTAAATGGGACGTCTTGGGAATATCTAAAACTAGACTATAAGGACAAAAATTCACAATATTAAAATCTGGCCATATGCTGTATGAAAAGAACAACGAGAACGTTAAAAGCGGCGGCATCGTAATAATGATCTCAAGAACGAACCGAAATCAAATATTAGAAATGACAGCCATCTCTGAAAGGGTAATATCTGTAATATTAAGACTTTACAAAAAGATACAGTATAACATTTATTCAAGTATAGCCACCCACAACATCACACACGGAGGAAAAAGTTGAAATACTCTACGATGATAAGCAAACGGCATTAGAACAATCAAAAACACAATTTACCATACTTATGGGAGATTTTAATGCGAAAGTAGGACAGAAAAGACGAATCCGACGAAGAATATGTAGGTGATTACGGATTAAGAAACCGGAACAACAGAGGGGAAGCACTCGTAAATTACATACATCAAAACAAACTATACGTAATGAATACCTTTTTAAGGAAAAGAAATAAGATAAGCGGACTTGGAGAAGCCCGGATGGAGTAACAAAAAACGAAATAGATTTCTTAATAACAAATAGCAAACATATAGTGAAAGATGTATCGGTACTCAAGAACTTTAGTACAAGCAGCGATCATCAATTGGTTAGATCCAAATTATTGATAAACATCAAGCAAGAAGGTGAAAAATATGTCGGAAATCCTAGAAACTCATCAAGACAAATATCACAGTTTATGGACAATAACATGGCACCTATAGAACAGAATAATACTTTAAGGCTAAACGCGTTAACAGAAAACATAACAAATGGCATCTTGACATGTGCCAAGAAAGCCTGTATGGGAGAAAAATTAATTAAAAGGCAGAAACTATGTGTCGCAATTCAAGAACTGATGCAGGAAAGACGCACAATAGACAAGACCTCACCTCAATTTTTAAGAACCTGCAAAAAAACTTAAGTTAACTATCGAACGAATTTGACTAATATAATATCCCCAATAAAATAAATTATTATTATGAAGCTTTCATAGGCCTTATAGGCCCATCGCTTTGGTGTGAGACAAGGCTAAGTTAATTTGTGCAATGAACAACAGGGCCCGACTCAGCGGGTTACCGAGTTAGTGCGAAACCGTCTTTAACTTGCCTGGTGTGTGGATGTTTTGTTTATGGTCTTGTTACTCTTCTAATGCGACCGGAATACGAGGAGTGCCATTAATTTGATCCGCAATGGCAAACTGAGACCGGGACCCAGTACCGCCTACCCAGGAAATTATAAAAATTTCCGACCCTGGAGTGATTCGAACCGGGAAGCATTTGGCCTATTATACCCAAAGCTTGGCTCTCTTACAACTGAGCCATCTCCGCCTTTCAATACAATAAATATGAGTGCAATTTTTTAGATAAGTAATTCTGAATTCACATGCGTCCAATCCGGCTTGGAACTGTGAGATCTGGAATTTATGTCGTTCGGATTTGACGTTAAACTGTAGATCTTCTGCGTTTCTACTTTAGCGCTGAGGAGAAACACGTGACAAAAAGAGGCTGATGCCGAACAGTGGGACGAAAAGGCTGTAGCTGATGGGTCCACATTTTTCTTTCCAGAGAATAACTTATAATTATTATTTTTCTAAATATTTTTAATACTAATCCTACAACATAGGTAGAATATACACGGAATGGGACTTTTGAACGCGGCCGTTTGAACGCGGCCGTTTGAACGCGGCCATTTGGACGCGGAGACGTTTGAACGCCGGGAAGTTTGAACGCAGGGACGTTAGAACGCAGGTACTTTCGAACGCAGGGACGTTTGAACGCATGCA
>JABXWE010010690.1:0-45392 GCA_014611495.1 Limonius californicus | reverse complement strand
CTGTTGTTGTAGGAGCAGCAGTAGTTGTTGGAGCGGCTGTGGTTGTTGGTGCAGCAGTTGTTGTAGGAGCGACAGTGGTTGTTGGCACAGCTGTTGTCGTAGGAGCAGCAGTAGTTGTTGGTGCAGCTGTGGTTGTGGGAGCGGCAGTGGTTGTTGGAGCAGCAGTTGTGGTTGGAGCGGCTGTGGTTGTTGGTGCAGCAGTTGTTGTAGGAGCGGCAGTGGTTGTTGGAGCAGCTGTTGTCGTAGGAGCAGCAGTAGTTGTTGGTGCAGCTGTTGTCGTAGGAGCAGCGGTTGTCGTTGGAGCTGCAGTAGTTGTTGGAGCCGCAGTTGTTGTAGGAGCTGCAGTGGTTGTTGGAGCAGCTGTTGTCGTAGGAGCAGCAGTTGTTGTTGGCGCAGCAGTTGTTGTAGGAACAGCGGTTGTAGGGCAATTGGTTGTTGGTGGTAGAGTTATCAGGCAATCATGTCTTTGATTTTTAACTAAATCGCTTAGAACCAATAGTAAGTGACCTAATAAGCAAGAACAACTGTTTTGTGAAATTTCTGGTGGGATACAATTAGGAGCTGCCGCTGCCGTACTAATAAGTACAAAGCACGCTACTATTCGAAGGAAAGCCATTATTAGTGTGAATAAAATTATGTTTCTCAAGCTTTTATAAATGAAAGCAGTATGCTTGTGATTAAGGTAACAATAAGGGATACGTTTATATTATCATTCGTGTTTTAGGAAGGTCAGTATCACTATTTCTGCGAAGCATACGTTATTAACTAAGCTGTGTTCGCATTTAAAATGTGTATATACCGAATTAATTGTACATGAAGGACTTCAATATTTTCAGAAACGTGCTGTAAGGTATATATTCCAGAAATATAATTCACGTTGTTTACAAAAATATGACATATTACTATTATTTATAAAATATTTAAACCACAATTGATTTATTTGTTTCTCTTTTATGCATCGATACAAAATTACATTCTTTAGTAAGACTTGTATCACATTTACCTTTTAATTATTGTTTGTAAATAAACAATAACAAGCTATCAAATGGCAAGGCAACCAAACCCGACAATGAAATTAGCAAAGTACCTACCTGTGTCTGTTACTCATTTAGTTAATTCAGGCAAAATTCATACAGCAAGAATGAAAACAATGTTACTAGTTTTTATACATCTACTATTTCATTATCCGATATTATGAATATTTTGATAGTGTGTGTTATGATTTATGAAATATAATAATAATAATACTTAATTTGAATATTGTAAAACAATTGACAATTTGAGCCTTGGTGCGTTGTTTGTGTAAGCTGAATATTCATATTCAAATAGGCCAATAAATTGTGCATCAAAAATATTTAAAGGACTTCTAGCTCATAGCAAATGCACTGTTCTAAAGAAAATAGGACAGTTTCATAATTAATTAGATAATTATAACTACATATGCAGTTTACTGGTTAACTAACAAATCTGGTAAATCTCATTCTCATATTTCTGCTGCCAAACTTTAAACATTTTAAAACATTAGAAAATTATCGCTACACTGAATCAAGAGGATGTATTTTGCGAAACAATAAGGAAATGTGTATAAAATACACGTAATTGCATGAATGAAGCGAAAGTTGCATCGCTGTGTAAAATGAGCCCGTAATTTGCTCATTCATAACTGCTCTTCCTTATTATTTTAACTGTATACCAAATAGTCTTTGTATATTTACAAAACAAGTTATTTACTATATCCTGTCTGTGTAATACAGATCGTTCAACTCGAAAGGAGATCCCTCGTATTTATAGTTTATATCAACATTTGATATAATAATAATTGTACATGTGTACTATTGGCATAAGTATTAACATTTCTTTTTTATTTTGTAGTTGAATACTTTAAATAAATTTTAAAAGAATAATAACATATTTTAAATGTATATAGTATTTATTATGCTATGCAATACTAAATGAAACTTGTATGTTTAGAAAGCATCGAATTTATTTAACAAAATGTTACATTTTTTATTAATATAAATTTACATTTTACAGCTACATTAACAAACATAAGTGACTATTTAGTTGATATTTAAAGACATTGAATGTGCTTCGATTGTACAGGAAATATGTCACCGATGTTCGGACAGTGTTGCCGTACGTATTTGCATTGACTGGTCAAATAATATTTTTCGAATTATAGAGAGCTGAAAGCTAACAATTTATAATATATCTAGTACAAAACTACTGATGTTTTTTTCAGTAAACATGTTTATTTTAATTTCAGTAGCTTGTTTCTAAAATAATGTGAGGTTATGTGAGTGTGTGTATGTGTGTTTTGATGACCCATTTTTTATTGGCTTAAGCGATTTGCTGAGGAAGAACTCTTGTAACGCGAACGTAGCACATGCGAAAACAATTTATCGTTCACGTGATGCACCTTGATAAATGTAGGATATTTTTATTTTAACAACGAAATCATAATTCGGTGCATATCCAAAGGCTCTAGATATGAGTTCGTTTTAATATCTAAACAAATCAGTAAATGACGTTGTGCTTCAAAATTTAACCTATTCAAGACACCAAAATTAAAATCAGATTTATCGTGGATTAATTTAATTTAACAGCATGCAAGCATGAAAGTATTTTTCATTTTGCATTAGGAACACCTGTTACAATAGCTTTCCAAAAATTAATAAAGAAGTGACGAAAACATTGCCTATTAAATATTGGTATAAGTGAATAAAATAAAATAAATTAATAATTGACAAAGAAAACAACATTTTTAAGTTAAAGTCAACTAAATAATCAACACTAGCACTTCCAAGAACTTAACTGAAGCAAGTTATTATTTACATTAAATGTCCGAATTAATAACCCCCTTCTGCCAAGCAGAAGCCCAAGTAATTGTAAAATCCGGCTCTCACATTAGCAAGCATTTGTGGGGTAACAGTTGCAAATGCATCCTGAACTTTAATTCGCAGTTCGTCCAGTATGGTAGCTTAGTCTTCTTCAAATCCATAAATTTTCAATTTAATGAGACCATTTAGATTCCCCTCGATAAAAAATGGTCCAATAATGATAGCATCCAATATTCCACTCCACACGTTCAACTTTTGTGGATACTGAGATCGATAACTGTAATGTTTGTGAGGATTATTCCGCGACAGACACGACAGACTGATGGATTGTATCGACCGTTTATTGGAAACGTGCATTCGTCGGTGAATAGAATTTTGCTCAGGAAATTCATGTCATTGTTCGATTTTTCCATTATGTTCTCACAAAATTCTATTCGTCTACTTTGGTCATTTGGGTAAATTTGTTGGGTTTCTGATCGTTTATAGGAACGATATCCATTTTAACTTAAAACTTTTAATACAATACTACGATGGACACCAGTATCTTGAGCAATATTTTTGGAAGACTGGCGTGGATCTACTTCTACAGCAGCACATATTCTTCTATGGCCAACCGTTATGCAATTACTTTTTGAACTCACGGTATGTAGTTTGTTGCCAGTTAGCAACTGTTTTAACGAAAGCCTGATAATTCGTTGCTTTTTTGTTTAATTTAGTTTTTGTTCTAAAAAACACGGTCGGTAAATAACTCAACTTTTATAATATCCTATATTAATTAATATATTTTTTAAAACAAGATAAAATTACATCTTATTACCAACTTTTCTGCTTTTTTCTATTAGCTTTTTAATAATTTCTAAATAGTTTCAATACTAAAAACCCAAGCTGCACATACGTGTAAAGCTCATTGAACGACAAGCTCAAAAATGTAAAAATATATAGTGTTCCATTTTAAAAAATTAATATTAGGAGTTGAATTTTATTGAATGTGGTTGTAAATTAGGAACATCTTGTATAAAATATTTAAATTCTAAAAATACAGCACCTATCTGAAAATGCGTTCGTGTAAACTGCAAAATAATGTTGAAAAATTATATGCCGTTCTTTAGATACCAACTGTTAAAAACAGACCGTCAAACCATTAGCGATAGATACCTAGAACCATATCTCGTTATAAAGATTAAAAAATAAGAAATTCAAAAATGTAATAATACACAAGATGTTCTATTTAAAATAAAGAAGTTGTCCCATTGTCCCACTAAAACGGAACACCCTGTATGCTCAGCAATAATTTTAATTTATGCACAGTAATAAAACAAACAACTTTTGTATTTAAAGTTGTCTCCAAGCAGTTGTAATCAAGACATTAGGAAACAAAATCGCATTATTATGTAACCCTCTATACACTAATTTAATAAAAACAATATACCAACTAACTGTGTCTTGTTCTAAAAGAAAATTAACATTTGGCAAAGAAGTGCGATTCTAATACTTCTACTTTTATTATCAATTTATGTAATAATCAGAAAGTGGTGAACAATCCCATTATAAACATTCAATGTTGAACAAGATCCCTTAATTGGAAATCTAGATATAGAGCTAGATATATTTAATAAATATAATATATATATCCAGATCTAGAAGACTGCCTACGCGTGCAGTTTTCTTTAATTCACATCGTCAGCTGGGGGAACATGGCACATTCAATGCAGCACATGCAGCCGGCCAAGGATTTGTGCGAAGAATTGCATTACCTACTGGAATATGTAGAAACCAGGTTTGGAGGATAATAAGAAGTGCTCGCTTACATCCATAACATCATCGAAGAGTTCAAGCTCTAGGTAACGATTTTCAAGCTCGTTTAAGATTTTGTAATTGTCTACCAAATAATCAAAACCTACCGCATATTGAATGGACCGATGAAGTTTCTTTCAAACGAGATGGTACCAATAATTATCATAATTTTCAGAAATGGGCTGCAGAAAACCTTCATTTAAGAAGATTTATTGTTAATATGATAGCTGGTATTCTTAATGATCATCTGATTGGACCATTTGAACTGCCACACCGTTTGAATGGTACAAATTACGAATATTTTCTAGAAAACTCTTTATCCTTATTACTGGTAGATGTGCCAATAAATATTAGAAGTGCAATGTGGTATCAACACTATGGGGTACCAGCACATCAATGTCTTAGTGTTAGAGCTTGGCTTAACGCACATTTTCCGGGAAGATGGATTGGAGTAAGAGGGCCCGTAGTATGGCCACCGCGTTTACCGACCCTGACTCCATTAGATTTTCATCTTTGGGGTCACATGAAACAGATTGTTTATGCAACTGAAGTGCACACGGTAGAAGAATTACACCAAAAAATACAGCACGCTGCCGATATTATTAGGAATAACCCAGCAAACATATTAAAAACGCTGCGATCTCTTCTGCGACGTGTGACTTTGTGTATCGAACATAATGGAGATAATTTTGTACATTTCTTGTAAATAAAATAATAAAAATGTATTTAAAATGATTTATTTCATAAAATTCGTTGAACTAAAATTCTAGCCACATAAATTATGAAATAAACAGTCACTCGATCCCGTGCATCTATTAAATATAATCTAGATGCAGATCTAAGGTTTAGATCTAAAACACACACTTAAACTTGGATTTGGATCAAGATACAAAATATGCAGCTATGTGTCTACTTAAATTTTAATTTAGGATCTAGATAGGATCTAGATATGGATCCAGATACATTTAATAATATCTAGATTCTAGATCTAGAGTCCAAATCCAAAGCCCAGATATAAGATCCACTCTTAAATTTTAATTTGATACATTTAATAATTAGCCAGATTTAAGATCTCGAGCTAAGGCCCAGATCTAACACCCACACCTAAAATTCGATTTAGCTTAAGATACAAAAAATGTATCTACGTCCTGTTTAAACACATCCGCATTTTATTTTTAATTTCATATCTAGATTAGGATGCAGATTAATTTATTAAATAGCCGGAGTTAGTGCTCAGATATAAGCTCCACATCTAAAATTCCTGTATAAACATATTTACACTAACTTTAATTTAGGATCGGGATATGGATCCAGATACATTTATAATAAATATCAAGATATAAAACCCTGATGTCCCCCCCCCTCGAACAATTTGATTACCGACCCTATCGATCCACCACAAACCCCATTAGAATTTCACACCGACTCGACCAAAAATGCCAACCTCGCCGTCTTTCTCGGCATAGAGCGTGCATTAATTCGATAAGATTTGGTACGACGGTCTTATCGGCAAACTTATCGTCCTAAATCTCAATCCCGCCTTCATCAAGCTAATGGATTCATTTCTCAACAACCACTCCTGCAAAGATAAAGTTCAAAATTCATTTTCTTTCCATGTACATCTCCACTCCGGCGCCGTCCGAAGAAACACTTTTGTCCCCTCTTCTCTACAGCATTTACTCCCAAGACTTTCCAGTCAGAACCGAAAAACCTTTTCGCCGACGACACCACCATCTGGTCACGCACTTCCGAACTAGCCTCCCAGGAAATCCAAACAGTCCTCTATGAAATTCACACATGGACCTGCAAGTGGCGGATAAAACTCAATGTCGACAAATCCTATTCTATTCTATTCAGGCAGCCCAACATGGCCAGAAATCCACGATTCAACCTCCATTTCATCAATCTATCAATTAATAACCAACCAATCCCCCTTTCAAACCAAGTAAAATATCTCGGTATCACATTTTTTCACACCTGCTCTCTACTACCAGACCTCAGAGAAACCCTCAAAAAAGTTCGCAACCGCTCCAATCTGCTTCGTCGTAACCAAGGACGCTTTCAAGGTTGCAATTCTCGCATCCTCTACCATATTTACATCTCCTTCGTTCCCCCAGTAATCGAATACCGTGCCCTTATCACCAATGCGAACGACAGATGTTCCGTCGAATTTTCCTGTTAAACTTCCGATACCCCAGCATACTAATTCACGAAAACCCAGGCATCCTACACTTAAACCCCATAGCCCAAGCGACCCTCCGAATTTCTTCCAGACCCCGCAAACAAATCCCCAGAAAATCCCACAGGAAACTGAAGCAATCCCCCCCCCGCCCCCTTATCAAATGTATATCCAAATCTCCCAGACGACCTCCTCGACCTCGTTGAAAACACCCCTCTCACAATGCGATGAGCATTGATAATACTTATACTTTTACAGCCAATACTACACCACCCTTTATTAATTTACAGATACCAACGCAAAACCCTCCAGAAGCAAGACCCTCAAACCTACGTCCACAAGCAGAAGCAAGAACCAACAAGAAGGAAGGAAGAAAGCCCAGGGTTGAAGAGGGCCAAATCCTACAACGGCCCACCCATACAGGACATTATTAATTAGCAATGGAAATATACCTAAATTGCATCATCTTAAGTTTTTGTGAATAAACGTATTTAACATGCCCAGATCTCCTAACACACGCGTCGTTAATTGGATTTGGTTCAAGATAATGGTTATGCAAACAATAGTAGAAAATTATTATGAAACCTTGATAGAATTCTACATTATCTACAGTCACATTATTTTGAGTGTTTTTTCATATATTATGTCAACGTATTTTGATCTATTTGCCCATGCTCACAGACCAAATTTCTCACAAAAGTACTGCAAAATTTAGTATAAAATTTTAATATGGATAACTCCTAAGCTATGGTAAATATTTGCAAGCCCTTGAAGATTCAAACACTGGTTGACTTGATATAGAATGACTCTAATAATACGAAAACACGCAAGTCGTAAAAAGCTTTATTCAACACGAGCCCCTAAACAACTCTATGCGACATACGAGCGATTTTGTTTTTAATAGTTTTATTCATTTTTAACGCCAAAATAGTATACCTATTAAAGAACTAGTTTCATAAGGCCTTTTCTTAACGCACGAGTCCAAGTTTGAAAAACGAGACGCGAAGCGTCGAGTTTTTCAACGGACGAGTGCGACAAGTGGTCTTATGAAACGTGTTCTTTATACTATTTTTTCTATTGAGGAAGTTTAAGAGTATTTTAAATAAATTTACGTAGAAAATTTTACGTCAAATCGATTACTAGGGAGTTTTTATAAACACTTATGGCAGCACTGACAGGTGGCTGAAACTGGCATTTCAAACTTTCAAATTCAAATCGAACTACCAACATCGTAAAAAACAAACTAAAAACAGTACGATTATAGGCCTCCTTAACGTACTGTTTTTAAGCTAAAACAGTGCGCTTAGAACGGCTTTATAAAACCGAAATAGAAAAAATACATAATTGTTTTAACTTAATTTTTTAAAACTGTGTTTGTAATGTTCTCGTTCCATAACGGCACAGCCTCTACAGCTTCTCAAGAAAGAAGTCGACACCTTTTCAAAAATACCCAGCCTTGTTTGAATTTATTGGTGCTACATATACCCTACACTTTATAGATAACCCCAAACACAAAAGTGCAAAGAGGTTAAGTGAGTTTGTGCGTTTTTTTAGTGTTGAATATTAATAAAAGTTGAAATAGGTTCAAGCACGCCCCCTGCATAAATTCTGGCTCAAAACCGCATCGTTGATGCACCTCTTTCCTTTCTTCAAAGCTGTGTGTATAGTTGGTACTTCTTACTCCATCGCGTGTGTTGTTCTGTACGTACGTACTTGGTCAGCATTATGAACCAAACATTAAAGACATGAGAATAAATATTAGCGGTCGGATCCCGAATTCCTACTCCCTACACTTGTGTTCAGTTGTTGCAAATTATTTGCATACTTAAAATATTATTTTCAAGGAACGGCGGTTTCTTCAAACAGCAGCTGCTTTGCAACGGAAATAAACAATAAAACCGAACAGAAGAGAATTACCTACATTATTTGCGATTTCTGCTGAAATCCATTATTAACAGTTTCGACCTAAAATCGTTATTATTTGTAACTCTGTTATTTAGTTACTGTGAACTATGCCGCTATTATTATATCATTCAGATAATGCTGCCGAAACAAAAAACAAAGATAAATCAAAAGCCATATTTTACTATTATATGCATTTAATATACAAGCTCACATAGATTGTATTTCATAATATTTATTAGGCTGATACGACTCCTATTGTGAAGAGAAAAGACATTTTAGAAAATGTTTCCAGACATCGGGATCTTTTTTATCTTTAGATTGTATAACGGGTATGTATAACACAGAAGGTCCATCAATATTTCCACAAGGACATTTTGCAGTTGTGACCGGGGGGCAAGTTGGTGCAGCAGTTGTTGTAGGAGCAGCCGTGGTTGTTGGTGCGGCAGTTGTTGTAGGGGCAGCAGTTGTTGTTGGTGCAGCAGTGGTTGTTGGTGAAGCAGTAGTTGTGGGAGCAGCAGTGGTTGTTGGAACAGCCGTCGTTGTTGGTGCAGCAGTGGTTGTTGGTGCGGCAGTGGTCGTTGGTGCGGCAGTTGTTGTAGGAGCAGCAGTAGTCGTTGGTGCAGCAGTGGTAGTTGGTGCAGCCGTCGTTGTTGGAGCAGCCGTCGTTGTTGGAGCAGCCGTTGTTGTTGGAGCAGCCGTTGTTGTTGGAGCAGCCGTTGTTGTTGGAGCAGCAGTTGTTGTTGGAGCAGCAGTGGTTGTTGGTGCACAAGTGGTTGTAGGTGCGGCAGTGGTTGTTGGTGCGGCAGTTTGGTTGAGGGCAGCAGTTGTTTGTAGGAGCAGCCGTGGTTTTTGGAGCAGCCGTGGTTGTTGGATGCCAGCAGTGGTCGTTGGGGCTGCGGTTGTTGTTGGAGCAGCAGTAGTCGTAGGTGCAGCCGTAGTTGTTGGTGCAGCAGTGGTTGTTGGTGCAGCTGTAGTTGTTGGAGCGGCAGTGGTCGTCGGTGCAGCCGTGGTCGTTGGGGCTGCGGTTGTTGTAGGAGCAGCAGTGGTTGTTGGTGCAGCAGTGGTTGTTGGAGCAGCAGTGGTCGTTGGGGCTGCAGTTGTTGTTGGGGCAGCAGTTGTTGTTGGAGCAGCAGTAGTCGTTGGTGCAGCAGTGGTTGTTGGTGCAGCTGTAGTTGTTGGAGCGGCAGTGGTCGTCGGTGCAGCCGTCGTTGTTGGTGCAGCAGTGGTTGTTGGAGCAGCAGTAGTTGTTGGTGCAGCAGTAGTTGTTGGTGCAGCCGTGGTTGTTGGTGCAGCTGTAGTTGTTGGAGCAGCCGTTGTCGTTGCAGCAACAGTTGGTGTTACTGAAATTTCTCTTGTTGTTGGTACAGGGGGTGTGGTAATAGTTGGCGGTGGTATTGTAGTACACGGTACCGGAGGTTTCTGACATTTAATTAACTTATTTATAATGTCTATTAAATGTGCAAGCAAACATGACTGTTGATCTGGACTTATCGTACAACCACATGTTGGGGCTGCATTGGCCTTATGCAACATACAAAAAAGTATGACGGTTAGCAGTGATATTGCTTTGCTTAAGGCCATTGTAGGAATGTAAAGACGAAGATGAGTCGCTTGCTTTTATGTTATTTTGCTAATGGAACAGTACGAGTATGTAATGTCAAGTTAAAGGATTGTTTATAAACACGAATGCACGATATTGTTGAATTAACAAGGTTGGTGTTCTAAACGCTTAACCTTCCAGTAATTTGCTAACAAACAATAAATGCATAACTACTATAAGATGTACATATGTTTATATTTCTTTTTATCGATCAAAAATTAATAGAAAAATCAGCATCCTTGTATTATTTCCATAAAATCACGTAAAATGTGTAGGAGCAGCTTAACGTTTATGAAATTAACCAGTTAAGCTGTTTGTAGTACTTATATTATTGTTAAGGCAAATAAATAAACTCTTAGCATATGTTTCATTTCGGTTATGCTTAATGTTATGTTGCATTCGACAATTTCGGATACGGTTATGGTTACTTAAAATTTAGACCTTTGGGTTAAATTTATGGTTGCGTAACTCAAAATAATGGACACGGTGTGGAGTAACTAAAAAATTACTTGAATTAACATTTTTGCTCGTATTAATTATTTGTATCTTAAAAGTGAACACTTAATGCTACATATGGTGGCATTTTTAAATTGGATTAAATATAAAATTAATTTTTCAAAGCAGCTTGCCGTAATAATAATGGAAAAGTGGCACATCCTGTATATATGTTATAAGAATTACAAAGTGGACGGAAAAGTGATAGAAAATCATCAAGAAACAAATCAATAATTATTTGCGAAATGACGATTTTGGCTACTGAGTTTTATGTGCATACGTTGCTCATCAATGGCTGCAGATTAGAGCCTAGCTCATTTTATAAGTGCACCAGAGGCGTCTCAAAAGGGAGCATCAGGTACTCTTTTCTACTATATCTTGTTCATTTTGTTTTCTTATTTTTGCTAAAATAATCTTATTCGGCAAGTAATAATACCCAAAAAATGTACTTTTGTTAAAAGTCGATAAACCCAAGCGTTTCCGGTCATTTTTGTGAAAAATCGAGTAGCCATGAAAATTTGGAAGCTTCATACTATGTAAACTATTTTCACAGCATTGATTCAGGACAACAATACAATTCAAACAGTTCATATAAACATTATCCCGCAAACGCTTAGTTTACAAGAACAAATCCTCTGATCCTAGTGAAAGACGTCGTTTAAATTGTTTGACAAACCTGGATGGATTTTACATAAGTTCTGTCAAAATATTTAATAAGTAGAGCTGCCTAGGCTACCTTAAGGATGTCTGTTATAACTATATTGGAATAAAGTTTTAATATTTAAAAAATAACAGTATTCAATCTAAATAAGTATGCAATCTAAATAAATATTTTTGTAGAAGAACAAGTAGAATGATTCAAAACAGTGCAGATTGTACGTACCATTAACATATGCTTAATATGCATAATGACCAGAAACTATAATTTATTATTATTATAGAATCTTCTTCTCTAGATGTTTAATGTAGATAAATCCGTACAGGCGTGCAATGTGCAACTGAAGACACTTTCTTTATTTAAATTAAACTGATTTTTTTTTGGATATGGAACAAAAATCCAACTAAGCGATAGCTTGAAACTACTAACAAGCTGCTAATTTTATTTTTCTACATTCGACATGGAAAGTAGGTGGCAAGTTTGTTAACGTGCAAAGAAAAAATTAACAAACCGAGTGTTGAAAATAATGTACCTACTTTGAATTAAGTACGGCAAATAGTAATTAATGTTATCCTGTTTAATATAAAAAATTGATTAATGTTATCCAACTAGAAGACTACCGTCCGAAATATATTTAGATGCCTTGAAATTTCATTAAGAACCGAAGGGAATTTGTTAATTCCAAAAGATGTAGGCCACCAGAATAATGAATGAGAATCCCCCACGAAAGTCAAGGAGTGGTATTAGTAGAACTTCAGTTAAAAAAAATTCTGAGAGCAAGTGCATTTTATCCCTATTACAATACCATTTGAAGGACATTGGATTGGAAGAGGAGCTGTGTATTCATGATTAGAAGTTACGAAATCACTCCACTATACTTTTTCTTTGGGGTACAATTCAAGAAATAGGCCGGTGATAATTATTAACAATTAAACTGATTCTTCTCCAAGAATCTATGATTCCCCCAAAACTCGGTTCTTTGCCAGTAAATAATAGCGTTACTCCCTGTACTCTGATTAGAAACAAAAGAAAAAAGATCAGGAAGCAGAAATCAACGAATTAATGCAATCAGTACGAGGAGAGCTACAGATGATAAAAGAAGAAACAATATATGAGCTACAAAGAAATATAGAAACATTAAACGAACTGAAAGAAGAAATTAGACAAAGAAATGAAATTATCGAGAGAGAAAGAAAGGAGCTTTACCTAAAACTAGGAAAATTACAGGAAATGCTAACCAACAAGAGTAAAACCATAAATAAAAGAAGTATAAGAATAACGTACACGACAGAAAAACTTCTACAACTACAAACGGCTGCGGCAAGCAAAAAAGAACCGGAAATATGGATAACAAAGATAAGAGGTTTGAAAATCCAAGCAAACAGGAAGAGATCGAAAAATGTGAGTCAAGAAATACACACATGGAGAATTGGAGCATGGAATGTACGAGGCATACATGGAAAAGAACAAGAGTTATGCGAGGAATTTAACAAACTTGGAATAGACATTCTGACGATTTCAGAGACAAAAAAGAAAGGACAAGGTGAAATAACACTAGAAGATGGACATATATGGATATACAGTGGAGTAACCCTGAATAAGCGAGTAGCGGCAGGAGTCAGCGCCGGATTTAAGCATAAGCAACATAAGCAGCTGCTTAGGGGCCCGCACCACAAGTAAAAAAATATAAAAAATATATTGTTACGCCACTGTGTTGCGTATCAGAATGTCCTAGTGCCATGATGAATCACCCAGAGCGCTCGTGTGGTTCGCGATTAAACTGGAATGAACTGGAGAATGCATCTCGAAATTTCTAGGCATACGGTCACGAGAATATAAGCCTGTAGACGCGGCTGTGATTAGGCAGTTTTGACTTGGCGACCTTGGCGTTAGTTACGTGACATCGGGTTGTAATCTGAATCTATGTGAATAAATTTGTAAAATGTAAAAAATGGGTTTCTTTGTTCAATCCCCGTTCCCATTGTGCTTGTATCGTACAAGAAAAAAAATAGGGGGCCCGCACTATAAAATTTGCTTAGGGGCCCGTAAGGTCTAAATCTGGCGCTGATAACAAACAAACTTGGGGAAATTATACATCAAATGAAAGCCCATTTCATATAAGTAAGTATTTTAAAATAATGTACATACACATTTAAACAATTATCGCAAAATAAGTACATTTATTTAAAGTAAAAACTACACGTTTATGGGGGAAAAATGCTCGAAATTTGACAGTCTATAACTTCGAAGCCCTTAATATTTCAAGCCCCAAAATTTGTAGTACTTTTACATGTCTCCATATACTGACACTTATCCGTTAATTTAATAAAAATCGGTGATGTGAAGGTTCAAACATAAGTTAATTTGATATGGAATGACCCTTAAATGTAGTTAGACATAACAAAACTTACCAAACTAGTGATAAATGATGTTAATAGTGTAATGTGTGTATTTGTGTTTGTATGTATGTAATTGTGTGGTATAGTAGAGGATAGGGTACAATCTTAGATCATACACATTTACATGGATATGACAACAGATTGTAAAGTGTGTTGTAAAGATATCACAGACAAACTATTTTTGTTCCTTCTCTTCCTAATACAAATAAATCATATCTACCCATCTTTCTCTGTACCCTTATGCAATCTACGCATGCGCTCACGCGTGTTGTACGGCGGGATATTTAAATATGTAGTAAATGTAACTAATATAAACCAGTGCAATTATCGCAGTCTTTTAAATCTTGCAACAAAACCATTCTTGCCATTTTTCAAAATTAATTATTTGACACCTCTATAACTGTCAAATATTTCTTAAATAAATAATAAAGTAAAAAATACAGTAATCTAATATAATGTTTATTTATTTCTAAAGTTTAAATACTCTTCTAACGTATAGAAGCATTTTCCGTTAAAAAAGTTTTGAACTGTCCATCAAACGTCTTTTCATTTATGATATTTTTAAGATTTCTAGGCAGTTTATTATACAGAGAGGTATAGCACTATCTTGGAGACTTTTTGTATAAGCTTAAATTATAGTAACCTATCTGAAGGTTATTACAGGATCTGGTGCTGTAAGTGTGATTATCATTTACAACAGAGGGTTCTTTCTTACATACAGGACGCACTTTTGTATAAATATGGATGTTAACGTTAGTATACGATTATTCTGAAAAATTGATCGGCAATGTTCTCTTGGTGAAAGGTCGAACATCATTCGAATTATTCTTTTTTGAAGTATAAACACTCTACCTACGTCTACGGAAATGAAAACAAACAATTCCTTGATTGAGGAGCACTGCAAATAAAGCATTTTCGCACCATTCTAGATTAAAATTAAAAATTTCTATAACACAAAACGTTTCCACATTTGCAGGTTATGCGCTGTTCTTGTGACTTTTCTCACTGACAGTTTAATTTGTGTAATTCTCGCCATACGTCAACAGCAACTGGGCGAGCGCCAATATTGAAAAGGGTACAAGTGAAACAACATTATTGGATGTCATGCAACGGCAAAAGAGACAGATAAAAAAAAGTTTGTTGGGATCCTTACAACAGTGACGTACCTAGTTTCTTATGGAGTAGTATTATCCATGTAGAGGTCTTACAAAATCTCGTGGAAGAGCGCAGAAAGAACAAAAGCCGTTCGTGCTCAGGTGACGCCCATTTTACTACACCGCCTAAAAATATTGCCATTTGATGACAGTTGACGGCTCGCTGCATATCTCACGTGTATCAACTTATTTCTTCGTTTTCCCAGGTTTTTCCATTTGTAATTAAACAGATTTTGTCAAAACTACAGTGAAGCGTGTTCATTACTGCATAGTAAGTGTAAAATACTGTTTTAAAAACTTATTTACAATATACTTACAGAATCTTTAAAATGAGTAATCATGGTAAACTTGTGCACAGTCAAGGACGCCAAATAATTTATAACGTTTATAACTCGAATATGCTTTCTTTAAATCCTGCATTCTTTTTATTTTAATCATGCTCATTATGCTTATTGATAAATATAAAACCTACTATTAATACTATTGCAGAATAAAATAAATTTTAGATTTATACATTTTCTTGGAATTCATTGAACTAAACGTTCAATGTTTTTAGGTTCCCCTGTAACAATCGCCCGCTATTTCAAGCGCCGCCTTTGCGCATCTCATCTTCCACGAGATTTTGTAAGACCTCTAAATGTGTGTGATCTAAGGGTACAATAGATGAGAATTAATGTTAACAATTTAAGATAATAAGACGAGTCTCTTCTGGTGAAGATTTGGAAGCATGAATTGTATTAAATAAATATTTCATATTGTTAATAACCTATCTTAATCGAACTTTATAGCATTCATTTTATTCAATTTTATGCAAAGGTAAATTACTTAAAGTGAATATGACCTAGTTGGACAATAAAGGTCGGACTGCCATATTGATATTGCTTTTTTTTTTAGTAATACTACTTCTAGAGCCATTAGGTCAACAAAGGAAGATTTCTAGAGTAGCACATTCTGCTCTTTTTAGTCCTTGTCATTGACAAGAAATATCATATTGCACGGTACAAGGATAAGTGTATCTGTTTTCATCTAGAGCCAGTAGTTTCAACTCCAGTAGGGATTTATTAAGTGTTGTAACTTTACGTTCTAAAACATTATCTATTGCGTGGTTGTTTAAATATTAGCATAACCTCTCTAACAAGCGCTGCTATGCTGCACTTTTTATGCAAATTTTCTTTGAGTGTTGTATAACAAGAGTAGCTAAAAGATTTTGATGTGTTCCCCTATTTTTTATTGATATTGTAGTTAAATTAATATGCGATCTTTGTACATACTATTTTTTTTAAATTAGTAGGCACCAGTGCTTTTTTTGTCATAGAACGCACTGGAACGGCGTTCCACCACCTTTTTCCGATTAATTTTAAAAGTTTTAAAAGAATTTCCTTAAATTTGATGTTAGGACCACGTTGAATATATATATTTTTAGTAATGGGATGCATAAACTAGAGCATAAACTAGAGGAAGAACAAGCGGCATTCAGACCAGGCAGACAAGCAAACGAAAACATCTTCATATTAAGATCCCTAATACATAAGGCAATAGAAGAGGATAAAGAGATGTACATAACTTTCATCGATCTGAAAGCTGCATTTGATACAGTAAATAAACAAGCACTACGGGAGATCCTAAGGGAGCTAGAAGTACCAAACCAGCTCATACGAGTTATAAGAAGCACGATTAACAAAGTAAAAAGCAAAGTAAAAATAGCAGGGCACAAATCAGAAGAATTTGAGATTAAAAGAGGAATAAAGCAGGGAGATAACCTAAGCCCACTGCTGTTCATAATCATGATAGACAAAATACTAAAAACAATAAAGACCAAAGAAGGACTTAACACAGTGGTAGGATACAGGAACCTACAACCCATTACAATGAACAGTATGATGTATGCAGACGATGTAGTCATAATAGCCGACACGAGAAGAAAAATGCAGAACCTCTTAGACAACTGGGCGAATGAGATAGAAAACTTGAAGATGGAAATAAACACAAAGAAAACAAAAGTGATGATAATAAATGAAATGCAGAAAGTAAACGGGAATAACGAGATTACATGTAAAAATGCACCAATAGAAAGAGTAACGACAATGGAATACCTGGGGACCATCCTAACCAGTGACGGCAAGATAGAAGCAGAGCTAACCAATCGGGCAAATAAAGCAACAAGGTTATACTATTCGCTGAACAAAACAATTCTAGGCCATAAGGAAATTAACACGGAGGTTAAAACAAAAATCCACAATACAGTTACACTACCCATAATCACATACGCAGCGGAGAACTGGATATTACAGAAAAAGCACGAAGGGAAAATAGATGCTATAGAAATGAAACACCTAAGGAAGATCACGGGAATCACTAAATGGGAACATGAAAGCAATGAGCACATAAGGGAGATTATCCAACAACCACCAATAATGGAAACAATAAAAAGAAAACAAACAAACTGGTATGGACACATATTGAGGATGGACAACGAAGGACTACCAAAGAAAATACTAGAAATGGGAAAACCGAACAGAAACAGAAGAGGAAGATCAAGAAGAAGATGGTTGGATCAAATAGAGGACATAGGAAAGTCAAAAGGGACTTCCTTAGCAGAAATGAAAATTTTAGCGCAAGACAGGAAAGCGTGGAAAGAATGGACAAAAGGGGGACCAGATCCACTATCCGACGCCTGAAAGGGCAAATGGAGTTTGCGAAAGAAGAAGAATATTGCAACGTCGCATGGTTGTAAGATATGCGTAGCATTCGGTAGTAAGCAATACAACAGGATTTTCTTTTCTAAACAAAAACTGTAAAGTTCTGGATTAATATGTGATTTGTGTCCGTCTTGAAATAAAAGTACGGGAAATTTGATGTTGTTTTCTAGTAGCCAAGGGTAGAAACAGTTACAGATGTATTCATAATAAGTCTCGGAGACCATCCACCCCGAATCCGATCGTCCAACAAAAAAAGTATCCGGAATGGAGAAATTGACATCCCTTGGAATTCTTTTGTACGGCAAGACTATCATAGGCGGAACAGTAAGCCCCAACGCCGAAAAATTACACAAAACTGTAACAGACTCTTATTCTGGCCCATCTCATAACAATTTTTGTGCTGCTTGGGTCCCAACAATCGTCCAGTTTTTGGGCAAAACTGCATACCCGTTTCGTCTGCATTAAATATTCTTGTACTATCCATTAATATATCTTCTACATTTTCTTCTTTAAGGTAATTAGAGAGTTCTGTAAACCATTCTCTGATGACTGTTTCTGTTACCGCTGCTCGAGCTTTAGAGATTATTTCTGTATTGCGTTTGGCAATTTCGGGTCTTCTATTTAAAAATAAAGTTAACCATTTTCTTCCAGGTTGATCATCTGGAAAAGGATTTTCTTGGCTGTTGCTTTCCATTACTGCTTGAACTGCATCTTGCATTTCTGCGGGATGCATTGGAAAGCCGAGTTTAGCTTTTCCAAGTATCCAAAGCGAAAGTCTATCTTCCTCGCCTTTTAATAAAAATGGGAGGCGGTTCCATTTTCCTTTCCATTGGAACTTTATTCCTAACTTTTGCATTAAGTGTCGCTTTTGGTATTTGATTTTTTTTGCCGCAGCATTTTGTGTTGACAATCCGCTGCGCACTTCTTCAACGGCTGCTTGAAGAGCGTCTTCAGAATAATTAAATCGGCAAAATTTTTTTTTGCTTTAGTAACTTCAGCCATCTGTAAGTAATAGATGTTTACCACTAATATACTATGCTATAACCCACTATTTCGATAAAAAAATGAATAATTTTCTTAAAAAGTACGTATTAATATATTGCTCCATTTAATCAACACGTTGAAGCTAATGAATGAACTTCCCAACTAACCCCCGTTCATTTACTGGGTAGAGGACAAAAATAATCTTTCCATTGATATTTTCTGAATCTAGACTAGTTCTTACACTAAAAAAGTGCTCAATGTTTTTAAATACAAATAATTTGACCAACGCCAGTAAACGAACATGTTGGTCGTTAACCGGGCTGAATATTATTTTAATGTTCCAGTAAACGAACAGTACATATTTCAAAGAAAAGCGAAATTAGTAATAATTTAAAGAGAATTATTTAAAAAAGTAAACTTTACTTTTGTATATTTGGATAATTTCATCCATTTAGGTGAAAGTGATTTCTCTATAAAAATTTACACACGGTGTGCTGCATCTAGCTTACCTTAATTTTTACGTCACTACCACAGAACGCTTGAACACACACTACTTTTCAGCCATAACAACATCTACAGCTCACGTGACTTATTCCAACCAATGACTGATCAGAAAGAGGTACACTACTAGACCTATTAAAAAATTTGAACACAACGGTTAACTATCCCGGAATCTTGTTTCAACATTAAATATATGAAAGTGTTCATTTACTGGTGCATGTTCGGATACTGGTACAGTCACCCTACTTATTACTTGTTTATTGTATGCTTGCTGTAATATCATTTAAAAAGGAGTCTGCCTTTTTGAACGAGGCCAGTTTTGGAGTATAAATTTCATGGGGAGATGTTCCACTTTTGTTCGATTAATAGCCTTATTAATTAATTCCTGCACACGGTTTTTATTCCTTTAATGTTTTTCTTACCTGATCCACCGTAAAAGTGCCCAGCGCTTGTTGAATTTTGATAATCAGTGTTCTAAAAGCAGTTTTTAGTTTACGGTTGTGTAGTCTTCTAACCTCGTATTGCATTACCCAATGTAACAAATTTTGCTTGCTTACGAACTTAACTTGTTAGTACACAGAACGTAAAACGATTTTTTTTTGTTAAGTTATTAAGGTGCCTTATCTACTTAGGTTTTTGACATCAAACTAATGTATCACAATAGGTGTTATATGTTATTTATTAGTACGGTCACTTCTAGAAATGTAATAATGTTCTTCAGCTGTTCCCTGGTGTTTCTTAATATCTGTTCTAGATTATTTTGGATGTTATACTGGAGTCTTTTAGGATGATATTTTGGGCACTCATATAGAAGGTGGTTAACACTTATATTCACATTGCACATGTCGCACTTATCCGGTGCCCAGCCTTGAAAGAGAAGTCCGTGGGAGATACATGTATGTCCTATCCGTAGTCTTACGAGTGTCACTTCGTATTTTCGGCTCAGTTGAAGCTTCGGAATCCAATCCATTGTGGTTACTTGTATTCTTCTTAATTAATTATTTTGCAGGTCTTGCCATCGTTGTTGCCATGCTTTTTTTATAGCTTGTCTTTGAAAATTTTTCATGTCCGGAAGAATTTCCGTAATGTCATCCAATTCTGTTTTTTTTTTTTGTGGCTTCTTTTGCTAGTGTATCAGCGACTTCGTTAACTTTGATTCCAGTATGCGATGGAACCCATATAAATATTGTTTTGTCATTTTCCTTTAGTAGTGTTGTAACGGGCCCAAAATGTTGTCCAGTGAATAATTTGGTTTTAATTACCAAGTCCACAAAGTTTCAACATTTTGAAGATAAGGGCTTCAATAACATACATCAGTAACCACCGTGACGTAAAATGTTCTAGAACGAGCGTCCCTTTCTCCAGCCGAGAGGGGAGCAGGCATGACGGAAGTGGAAAAATGGCTCCTATAAAACCGCCCGCCCAGCCATTTGAATGATCTTTATTTCCTGGCTCTTGATTCCGTCAAAAGTAAGAAAATATACCGCCGTCTTCTTTAAGAGTGTTCTTAAAGATTCCAGTATTTAAAAATCCGTTCCTGTAAATAACCAGCCTAGTAGAAATCCGTTTAATAATTCCTGATAATTACCTGAAAGTGAATTCATACTTTTCCAGTGTTTTGCCGTGGTATTCACGATTTTAATTATTTTGATTTTCCAGTGCCCGAGTCCGAGGCGGAGCGAGCCAGTGCCCGTCGATCGCAGGTGGCCTTGAGGGTCAGTTTATTAAGTGAGCGTACCGCCGATCGAAAACGCAAGGATTGCCAGGACATTTTTAACAGTAAAGTTAGTAGATCTAAAAGTTTAACTTGCTTTGCTCGTTTATTTGAGTGCCCTGTAGTACGTTTTCCCTGTACAGACATGTTTATTAGTTGTTCTCCGCTGTTTGAATCGAAGAACAGCAATAAATAGTTCTGTAAAAGGTTATTATAGTTGAGAGAATCAGTGTTCGAATTGATGCCGTACCTCAACTGTAATAACCCCTGTTATTGATTGACCACCCTGTACAAGATTTGTCTTGATTCGTGGAGCAATTTCATGAAACGCCAAATTCTTGCAAGTCCCGTTAGCGAATTTTGAATTGATTTGGAGCATTTTAAACAATTCAAAGCGATCCACAGATTCTGTCGCGGAGTATTTTACGAAAGCCTGTGGGGAAAAATTAAGTCCTTTTCTTCATAGAAAGACTGGAGAAATTTTAGTCAACTAATTAGAGAATTATCCATGAACCCGAAATTTCAATATAAAAGCCAGATTATTATAATATTAATAAACAAAGCGAAGCAAGGTTAAATTTATTTGTGCTAAACTGCGCTGTTACGAATCGCGTAGATTGAGTGAATTCCAGGAATAATGATTTACTGATAAATCACCTGTTTGAATTTCGAATAACATAAAGTTTTGCATTCATACAGACAGATTGTTTATTCTGTAAACTACTTGCGACGATCGAAGCACTGTGTAACCTTGCCTGGAACCGGCCGCCTTTGAGTTCATTAACGTAACATATTCTTACGCTGTAAAGGGTGTAATTCACTATCACTAATCACGTATTCCGTTGATTTAAACACAAGGGAATTTCGTTTCTGTTGTCCCCGCAAATCATATTAATTGGAGTATCTGTGTTGATCGTATATAGGTGCACGGGTCGGCCATCTTGTTAACCGCAGGTCACCCGACCGACCGGTCAGCTGTGAGCAGTTCCCGTGACCCGTAAAGAGCGAATCACTCCAACTACCCCGAAGCCCAGTGGCGTATCCAGGATCTCACCCAGTGGCGTATCCAGGATCTCGCCCAGTGGCGTATCCAAGATTACCCACAGTGGCGTACCCAGGATTAAATTAATTTGTTTATACAGTAGAATTGCATTTATTTAGTTAAAGAATGATATGTACAGGATGTCCCATTTTCGATGTCCCTACGGGATATCTCGCTTATTTTTAAAGACAGAGATTTGCGGATTTCGCGAACGTTGGCTACTTTTTTGTGAAACTCACGATACCGCAAACAAAATCTTCATAGCACGTTTCGTTTTTGAGATACAGGGCAAAATTGAAAATATTGCAATTTGGGACCCCCCCTGTATCTCAGCTATCTTTTAACTTATAGGAAAAGTAAAAACTGTCTCTTATACATTTTTTTACGTAGAACCCAGTGGTGTAGTCAGATATTTGAAATGAGGTGTAATTATTTAGATATAACCCAAAGTTATGTTTTTTTAAATAGAACACTCTGTATATTTTTTAATATTTAAAACATAAATGCTTTGCGCTTTTCAAAAATACATAACACTTATACGATATTTTGAGTATTAGCCCTGTATTTAGATAATTTTCAGTTTTTTATAGCTAGTCAGGACAAATATTACTTTTAAAATATATCTTTTGGCGCAATAATCAAATACCACTCTCATTTATATAGGGTAGAATAAAAAGTATTCATTTAAAATTATCATTTAATATAAGTAACTAAACAATTTGACAAAACAATAAATTTAAACTTATATGAAAACACTACTACAGAACAAAGCTCTATTAATTATTCTTCTGTTGAAAATGTTTTATAAATATTGTTCAAATTGCTGCCCATTCTGTTGAAGACACAGCCACAATCTTCTGAGGATAGCGTCAATAGACCGCAATAAAAACAGAGGTCTTATACGTAAGTATTCGAAAGCTTCTCTCGTGGCATTCATCAGTGCATCTCGATTTTCGTGCCGCGTGTGGTATATTTTATTTTTTATATAGCCCCATAAGAAGAAATCTAATATACATAAGTCAGGGGACATTGGTGGCCAGTTAATGGGACCATTATTACCAATCCACTGGTTCTGAAATCTTTCATTAAGATAAACCCTAACGGCACCCAAGATCTCTATACTTAGATCTTGAACGGCACCTGCATTATGACAAGGTGCGCCATTTTGTTGGAAGTGTCTGAATTGAGCCAACGGAATTTCGTCAAGTAGTTCAGAAAGACAATCATCCAAAATTTGTAAATATCTTTGGTGAGTCAAGTTACCGTCAAAAATGCGGTAGGCTAATCTTCCTCCAAAAACGAAACAAGATACATTAAAACCAAATCTGCCTTGCTGTTGGCGAACCACCGCAACGTGCTGATTTTCATTTGACCAATAACGATGATTCATTCGATTAAAAATTCCAGCGCTACTAATATGGCTTTCATCGGACCATACCACTAAACGCCCAAAATTGATATTTTCTTCCGTTTTTTGTATATACCATCTACAAAACTCAATGCGCTTCTCAGCATCACCCGGGTGTAAATAATTTATAGTTTGGGGTATGTAGGGGGTATATTTGTGCTTTTTTAATATCTTGGAAGCCCTTGTCTTTGGAATGCCAACCGAATCTTCAATTTCTCTGCATGAAGTATAATTATTGCTTTCTTCTACCTTTGCAAGGACATTAATTGCATCGTCTTCAGCATTTTCTTTCCTATAACTTTTCGGCCTAGGCTTTTCAAAAGATCCAAAATTTTCCAAATTTTCTTTTAGTCTGCCAAATATTTTTCTATTCGATTGTCTCCTTTCTGGAAACCTAAAATTCCTATCTTATTGTAACTAACTGACACCCAGTAACTGGGTAATAGTAAATACCTTTCAAAATAGAGGTCCATCGCTTGATTTGCATTGAAACCAACTTGGTAATATATCCCAACCATATCTAATTTTTCGTAGTTTTGATATCCTGGATTATTATTCGCCATTGTATGAAAAATTTGTAAACTTTGATAGGTAGGTGACAAGAATTATAAACATTCTGCACTTGCTTTTTTTCATAGCCACCTACTAATTAGCTCCACAGTTTTTATAGTCAATAATAATGTTGAATGTTGGTAAAATTAAAACTAGTGTGTGACGAAACACTGTGTCAGCAACAAGGTAAATATGAAAATTTGCGATGTGGAAAATGTTGCCACATATTTACAAGGCCTATTAATAAGAACCCTACTAAAAAACTGAAAATTATCTAAATACAGGGCTAATACTCAAAATATCGTATAAGTGTTATGTATTTTTGAAAAGCGCAAAGCATTTATGTTTTAAATATTAAAAAATATACAGAGTGTTCTATTTAAAAAATCATAACTTTGGGTTATATCTAAATAATTACAGCTCATTTCAAAAATCTGACTACACCACTGGATTCTACGTAAAAAAATGTATAAGAGACAGTTTTTACTTTTCCTATAAGTTAAATAGCTGAGATACAGGGGGGGTCCCAAATTGCAATATTTTCAATTTTGCCCTGTATCTCAAAAACGAAGCGTGCTATGAAGATTTTGTTTGCGGTATCGTGAGTTTCACAAAAAAGTAGCCAACGTTCCGAAATCCGCAAATCTCTATCTTTAAAAATATGCGAGATATCCCGTAAGGACATCGAAAATGGGACATCCTGTACAGTGTACAGTGCCTGGTGCTTATTTTCCTAAAATGGAGCAAGTTGTTCCAGAAACGTGTAATCGTAGGGGGCGTCCTACTACAAAATAATTCTGACGGCGCGAACATTAATTTAGAAACGCAAGGCATATTACGTAAATACACATCCGGTAAATCAACGCCCCTGTCAAGCGTTTGTTTACGTTCTAGCTCAGTGCTCAACAAATAGAGTTTAGAAAAGCGATGTTTTTGTGATATTTAGCTTCATATCCGAATATTATTCCTTCTGTAATTCTTAACAATTGGTATTATTAGGGTCGACCTTACGGGGGGCGAATAAAAACTACTGAATTTTCAAATTAAATACGGTTGCAGCGCGTCTGCATGTCATTTATGCAGTTCCGGGGTAAACAAACAGCGGACGCGATCAGAACTCACTGGCGGTGACAAACGGGGAACATGTAACAGATAATAAAATACAGACTTACTGATCTGTCAATAAATATTGGGCAGTTGTACTCACCGGGGTTCTTCCAGCCCCCGCTATTGGATTGGGACTCGAACAGGATACCGATGTTCATCTGCCGGCTAGCTGCATGCATATCTTCTGGTGTACCAATCCTCCAGAGGGATCCAGGCTATTGGACTAAGTCTAGCCAGTCTCTCTGTTATTCACAGGAACCGCGAGAGGGGAGGGGCTTAGCCCCACATGCGAAAAGAAGAGTATCATTAGTGTAAAAGTCAGTCGATGTCGATGCCATCCTGGCATAGAAATTGCAATCATAATAATAATAATAATTCGACGTAGACATATTTTCGATGCAACCTCTGCCGACTGACTACCTCCGGAATGATTCCTAGATAAATAATGATTAATCGTGCCACACACATTATCTACTCATATAGCTACTTATATTCATTACGCTACTGTTTCCAAAAACTACTTACATAAACACACCAATCTTGTATAACAACCGTAATAGTACCCAATACCTGTAAATCACATATAATATTAAGTATATAATACGTAACCACTTGGGTAAACACATATGACACTTTATGGGATATAAACTTATATAATAATAAGTAATTAATGCGCAACTATTCGGGTAAACACATATAACACTTCATGGGATATAAACCATAACCTCACCAGGGACGCCACTGCTTATATTAGCTGATACTGCCATTACAGCCCATCTTTATATATAAACACGTACGTGGTAACACTAAATTCGCACTTTGTCGCAGCTTAGGGAATACCCGCATCGCAATTAGTTAGTAGGTTCGCAAACGCTATTAATAATTTATTACGCCAAAGATATGCAAGCTTACGCATAGCTACCAACAACATTACCTCTTGCAGTCTGCCGTTGCTGACCTTTCTCTAGACCCTGCCGCCCCTTGTTTTTCCTACATATTCCACTGTACGGCCTTTCCATCAAACCTTTATAATTCTTCCCAGCTGTTATACAGCCTACAGAATTTATGTATATTTTCTTAAATATTTATTTGTTGGACATACATTTAAGTAATATTCACAGTAGGCCTAACAGTATGTTGTAGAGTATGCATTTCTAAATCCTAATTAAATAAGCGGTAGTAGGTTGTGTAACCATGAGAGTGTTCACTCTAGATTGCACTACTTTTTCTAGTAGTAATTACTGTTATTAACATCTTGAAATACTCCATATGTGCAAACCATTAATTGTGTGATCTGTTAGTTTAAACAGATATTATTAGCTTTTGCTGCATAATGCGCATTTCTACGTGACGATCTCATTGTCGAAAACAAAACATTTAATTTAGTGAACCATTTACAAACACCAAGCCTTCTGATATATCGTTTACTGGGTCTTTTAGATCTCGCCCAATCAAAACAACATCAACTGTATTTTAGGTTAGGTAGAAGAAGGAAGTATACTATAGAAAAGGTTATATTTTAAAATCCTCAGCAATGTTTACCCGAATACTTTTAGTGTAGAACTCATTATTGCTCCAACATATATTTTTCGTGGTAATATTAACTAGTTAATGTGTTAATATCTATATGTCGGGTTTGGTTTGAATACTAACCTTTTTCATATACAGCTGTAAAATAATATTTATTGAAAATGCTGCTTAGAAAAGCTTGTTTCAAGAAATATTTATACGCCTAGGTACCATATGTTACGTAATTTAATTAAGTTAATCAGAGGATGGTGTAACAAAGATGCGAAGGTTTTGTCACTTTATACTCTATAAAATTTCACAATGCTGTTTTTATCATTTATTTTACTAACTGCAGTGTTTCGTTTCTGCATTCATCACCTACAATTTAAGTAATTCGTAATACGTTACAGCATAACAAACAATGCGTATGACGTAGGCCAATTGTTGTTATAAATATGGTAAACATCAAACTGTTAGACTAATGAATTTCTCGTTTGCTCAGTACTTTAAGTATTTGTGCGATTGTTCATTCTATATTTAAGAAACCTGCATAGGAAAAGTAAAGGAACTGAAATAGAGTTGGTTGGGACGAGTAACTTTTTTCGGCTGATACGGGACAAGGGAGATATATGTGCATGAGAGTGTGTAACTTCACCCCAGAGGCCTTAATCGGGCTCATTTTTAACCCGCAACCCTCCACCTTTATCCTCCTTATAAACTCGGATATACACTCCAAAGAATCCCACGTATGTGTTCGGGCTCCTGAAATTTTATATTGACTTTATGTTATACAAAAGCTAGTTACTTTTGCTTTCATATAAAGCTACATTCTTGTTTTATTTTCCTGTTTCCATTTTACAACCATAATAACATTTCGATAAAGACATACGGGACAAAAATTATTTTCTATAGACTAGAGGATAAAATCGACATAATTTCATATTTTAGCTTGTATATGTATTTTACTTTCTACTCCGTTTAGTACGGCAAATGGCATTACATAATAAATTTTCAGAAGTTCTAATGGGTCCTTAAAATATATCTTATGAAGTAATTGAATTATTACAGCTAAACAATATGCCAGTTAATTTACACTTCTATTAATTTATAAAAGTCGAATGACACTTATAGGATCATCTGTTGCAAAATAATGTTTCCTTTATTCATAATGCGGTATTAAACAATTTTTATGATTTCTAATATCCATAAGTTGTACTTAGAGATGAGAAGGACATTTGCACGATAATACAGTAGTACTATATAGGTAGATTGTTATCACCTGTGCTGAATGTTCAATATTTTATTTACGGAAAACCGACAAAAAGTTGTAATTTAATACAGTATACAAGTTGATTCACATTAAATGGAAATATATGCGGAAACCATATCTGCTACTAAAAGTAGACATTTACTTGATTAGTTAACAGCTGTTCATATTTACAAAGCACATAACTTTCAAATTATTGTGATAAATTTATTTAAAGGGCTGCTAAAGTGACTAAAAATAGGTCAAAATTAGTGTTTTCTATTGTCACCTATCCATTTGCGGTTTTCAATAACTAGGGGACAAAATTTCCAAGCTTGAAATAAGCAGAAAAATTATAAGAATTTGTGATAAAAAATTGCCAACCGTAATCCAAAAATACGGTAAAATTAATCTATGTGTACGACATATGTGGAATCAATTTACATTTGAATTTGCTTCCCTTATTACAAACTAGCCTCATTTAAGAACATTATTCACACAACCCCAATGTTAATATTTATCCGATTTTCTGACATTCAGAACAATGTCAAGACTCTTACCAATTTACTTTATCGTATATTATATGTATTATCTTTCACATTGGCTGCAGTTCGTTTTCTAGCGTTCGGGCCCTAAGCCCCGTGACAAAAAAGGAAACGAATACAATAGTTACCGAAAGGTTACTTGGGAAAAAGGATGGAGTAGGTATACAGATTTAAAGTGAATTGAAATATGCTCAGTTTCATATGAAATGCACCACTCATTAAAAATAAAGCTACGTATTTGAAAAATTGCTAAAATAATGTTTTATTATTGCGTATGAAATGATCACTATTTCCATTAAAAAAATCAAGTGGTTGTGGTGTTCGTCTACTGTCTTTCATTAACTTGTTGCTTAGAAACAAAACAATATCTAGTAAACATTAATTAGTTGTTTCGATATTTTGTTACATTTTGTGAGAGAATTAATGTTTTAAAATGCCTCCAGTAAGACAACGCAGAAATTTTAACCACATTTCCGATTTTGATTAAGGTCGCATTATCGGCATGAAAGAAGCTGAACTTTCTTTTCGTGAAATTGGTAGAAGAATAAATCGGAACCACATTACAGTTGCACGAATATGGTCTGCTTGGTCAGAAGAAGGCATTCAGCGACATCCTCCAGCTGGTAGACCTCCACGTAGCAGCAATGTTCGTGCAGATCGACTTCTTTGAAGAATGGCTACAGGAGACCGCTTTCAAACAACAAGGTCTGTTGCTGTAGACTGGATGCGAGCCCTTCACCTCCACCTGTCAATGACAACAATTTACAGAAGAATCTCTCCTTTTGGACTGCGATCCTACCGTCCATTCCAACGGCTCCCTTTAGCTGCACATCACAAGGCTGTTAGACTTGCTTGGTGTCAAGAGCGGCAGCATTAGAATCAGCAATGAAACGACATTGTCTTCAGTGACGAATCAAGATTTTGTTTATGGGCAAATGACGGCTGTACGTCGATATCAAGGAGAAAAAAGAAATCTAGAGTTTGTTGAAAGACGCTATACAACTTTAACACCTGGAGTTATGGTTTGGGGTGCGATTTGTTTCGGTAGAAGATCACCTCTTGTGTTCGTCCCAGGCACTTTAAATGCTCATCGCTATATTCAATATTTCCTGGAACTGGTGTTCGTACCATTCATGCAGACGTTGCCAAACGGTATTTTCCAACAGGATAACGCACGTCCACACACTGCAAACATTACCAGAACGTACCTCCAACAAGCACAACTGCAAATATTGCCCTTGCGTGTACTATCACCGGACTTATCGCCGATCGAACATCTTTGAGACATGATGGGTAGGCGACTAAGATTATTGCCAAGAGCTCCTAACAACTTAGACGAGATGAGACACCAACTTGAGGTTATATGGAACGAGATACCCCAGGAGAACATAGACCACTTGATAGAAAGCGTGCCACGACGAGTAAATGCTTGCATTGCTGTTCATGGCCATGTTACACATTATTAATTTTGTTTTCGTTGTTGTTATTGTTTTCTTATAATTGTTAATCTTTTTTTATGAAAACCTGATCATTTGATACGCAATAATGAAACATTATTTTAGCATAGTTTCAAACCCGTAGCTTTATTTTTAATGGGCGGTGCATTTCACATGAAACGAAGTGTATTAAAAAATTAAGCATGACCCGACAAAATACCCCGCGCCAAAACAGCCCCGCCAAAATTACCCCGAAAAAATAGTCCATACCTAAAATAGCCCGGACAAAATGTGTAATAAATTTACCCTTTTAATTTTATTCACACTCAGTTTCCTGAATTTTACGACAAATAAGTTGTGCAAATCATATATTTTGCTCTTATTTTATATTATTCTAAAAGTAAAGAGTATCCATTTTCATTAGCGAATGTACAAACGTATTTACGATTTTCATAAATAGACACCCAGAATCATCCAAAAACAAGTATGTGGTGTTAAATCGAGGACTTTAGCTGAAAATTATCTTAATATCACCGCATTTGATTAGCTCCGCGGAAATCTTCATCTGAACATATAATTACAATTTTTAATATAATATACACCTCTATCTGAGGTGTCATTTAATTCGCTTATCATTTGTTGGAGTTCTTCTTTATTTTTAGCAATGATTATGATGTCGTCTGCGTATTTAAGGTGATTCAGATACTCCCCACTGATGTTTATACCTCTTGTATCCCAGTTTAAGTTTTTAAATATATTTTCTAATTGACACCTCAGACAGAATACGCCTAAGAATGAATAAAACTAAAACAAAAGTAATGACTAACCCAGAAGACGAGCTTGCAATCAGAATCGGGCAAGATATATTAGAGCCCTGGATAAGACAAAAAACCAACGTTACAGATGTACGGGAACGAGTAGCAACATTGAAATGGAAATTTGCGGGACATAACACACGGCACAAAGATGACAGGTGGAATAAAGTTATTGAAGGATGGCGTCCATGGCTAGGAAAAAGGGAGAGAGGAAGACCAAAAATGAGGTGGGCCGACGACATAAAAAGGCATGCGGGATTGACTTGGAAGAGAAGGGCGGACAACAGAAACAAATGGAGGGAACTCGGGGAGGCCTACATCCAAAGATGGATTGAAGAAGGCTGAAAGAAGAAAAAAGAAGAATATAATATAATGTGATATTCTTCTAATGCCATCCTTTTCATAGTTTCCTTCGTTATTTAGATGTTGGGCTTCTATTTAGTTATTAAGCACAGTTTTTGACGGTGCTATTTTGGCATGGGCTATTTTGGCATAGGCTATTTTGGGTATGGGCTGTTTTAGCGCAATCTATTTTGACCGGTATCAAAATTAAGTGTAACCTATACATTTTTATTTCTTACAACTACTGGTAATAGTACCTATATTAAATGTATTTCTTGCTTTAATGGCGTACTCAATGGTGATTATTTCTTCAATGTCCGACTTTCTGAGTAATTCACTCTCAATTTATAACAAGCGAACTAAGGTGTTCTTCGGACAAATTTGAAACGAGATTCTTTACTGTTTTCAGAATAGAGAACGATCCCTCCCCGCTGCACTTAGTATAACTAATATATACATATAAAACTAATATGCATAAATAAAGACGCAACCGTTTTTCAATGGTACGAAAACTTTCAGTCTCAGTCTCTAACGAAGGGCCCAAATCGTGAGAGGGCCGATAGGCTAACCCTTTTTAGTCTAAGGGTGAATCCGGCCCTGCTGAGAATGATTTTTGCCAGACGATGTTAAATTAAGAGAGTCTCTTTAAATTTAATAAAAAACAGTAAGAGTTTTTGTCAGTTGCATTGACTTAAACCCACTAGAATATAAATCAACCCAAGTTATACTGTTATGCACACCTACGTAATTGATTTGCGTAAATAACTAATATATTTGACCGAGACCGAGAGACGAAAAAAGTGATGAAATTGGAGACTGAGACAAAAAAGAAAAGGGTTCAAAAGACTATCATTAAAATGGGTGGACAACATCAGAGGAGTGGCCGGAAAACAATGGCACAGACAAGCACAGAACAGAGATGAATAGAGAAGAAAAGGGGAGACCTACATCTAACAATGGGCAACACAAGATTGAAGAAGAAGAAGAAGAAGGAAGATGTTAACTTACACATCTAAATAGTCCACAATAGTTAAAGTTTTCATTTAAGTTGACACAAATTCGATTCATTAAGTAAAACTATCATATTTAATTGTCATTATTATAGACCTATTAGCCTGCTTTCACACTTGTATAAGCTATTGACGAAAATAATATCTAACCGTTTGAATGATAAATTGGAATTGTACCAACCCCTGGAGCAAGCGGGATTCAGAAAAGGATTCGGCACGACAGACCACCTTCAGACAATTAGAAATTTAATCGAAAAAGCCACGGAATATAACATACCTCTTCATCGGGCCTTCGTGGATTATGAAAAGGCTTTTGATTCGATCGAGACCTGGATGGTACTAAAAGCACTAGACAATGTTATAGTGGATTCTACATATACGGGCTTAAGCAAAAATATCTATGACTACGCCACAATGACAGTAAGAATAGATGAAAATACAGTAACTAAAGAAATTAGTATACAACGAGGTGTCAGACAGAGAGATGCCATATCCCCAAAGCTGTTTACTGCAGCGCTTGAGGACATTTTTAAGCAATTGAAATGGAACGAAATGGGGATAAACGTAGATGGAAAATACATAAATCACCTCCGCTTTGCAGATTATGTCATTATCAGCGACAATCAAACTAATCTGCAACATATGATATCAGAATTAAATAGTAGATTACTAGAAGCGGGATTAAAGATGAACTATCACAATACCAAAATCATGTCACTAGAACCAACTCATATTGTCATCGATAATATTCAAATAGAAAATGTGACAGAATATATTATATGCCTAGGACATATCATTAAACTAGGGAAAGCTAACCAAACAGACAAAATAACTAAAAGACTCCGACAAGGATGGACAGCGTTTGGCAAACTGTCTTATATTCTGAAAATCGAAATACCAAATAACTTAAAGAAGCAAGTATATGACAAATGCATTTTACCGGTAATAACTTATGGCATGGAGACAATGACTTTTACGGAAAAATCCATGAAACACTTAAGAACAGCTCACCATGCCATGGAAAGAAATATGCTTGGCTTAAGGCCTAGAGATAGGTTCAGTAATGTTGAAGTCCGTCGTCGAACAAAACTTACAGACGTCAGTAGAAGAGTGACGGAGCTTAAATGGAACTCAACTAAAGAAACGATGGAAATCAGAACTACAATATGGAGGCCAAGAAGTTGAAGAAGAAGTATTGGCCGGCCACAAAATCGTTTGCTGGACAACATAAAAAAAGTGGCCTCAAAAAACTGGATGCAAGCAGCAAAGAACCGTGAAGTATAAAAAGGATTAAGGGAGACCTACGTCCAGAAGCGGACAGAGAAGGGTTGGCGAAGGAGAAGAAGAAGAAGAAGAATGATGAATAAAAAAATATAATGTTATTTTTCTATTCCAAGACAACCTCATAAATTGATGATACACCTGGTTTCTGAATTATGCTTTTATGGCAGTCAGGCTAAAAATATGAAAATATATAGAATTTTAAAAATTGTTGTATTTCGACATTGAAACGTTGTTTTCTTTACGATTATCAGGGAAAATGCCTGCAATTTGACCTAGAGCGCGAATTATCGACAGTTATCATATAACTTCCAAGTTAAAAGTAAGATCTAAATATCTTGGCAAAATACAAACACACTAAGCTTTCAGCATATTGATTAATATAAATATGTATTAATATATTAATTTTCCATTAAATGGTAATACAAAAAATATTAGGCGCTTATAGTACAACACAACTTCTTTATTACTTTTTAAAGCAATTAACATACAAAGCGTGGAGCGTAGCCCACTAGTTCAACTAGTTTGTCTTTTAAAGCTGGTACTTACATATTGGAAACCAAAAACAAATAATATTTCCGAATTATATCTTCTAAAATGCTGCAACTTTATTTTAATTTATTTTTACGCCATATGTTGGTAAGCAAGGAAAATAGAGTGAAAGTTTGTTTATTAGGAATATTTTGTTACAAATAATGTCACAAGAAAATAATATGATTCCAGTATCTGCCTTAACCAAAAAAAATAAATGTTGTTTATTTTCCTGCAAATCTTAAAATAATAAGGTTACTTCCAAATAATTTTAGCTTTTTAAGAAGAGAAGTTTGAGTTTTACTTTTCTTGTGGATAAGCAGACCTACTTCTAGAATACAATGTTTGTGTTTGCAAGTCCATCAAGTAGATTTAATTCTGCTTTGTATTTCTGAAGCGGTTGGATATTATTTCAGTATGATTCTCATACTGCAATCTTGAATGAAATTCTAAATCGTAAAATTAAGGAAACGAGCTTGAGCAAATTCAACTGTAATAAGGCATGCAAAATCATGGAAACCAAATTTGAGTTGTGCACTGTATCTTACATATTAAACTTGTCGGGAAACGATAAACTCCGAGCAAAGCCAGTATTAATTAAATCTGTTATACTAATTTATCGCAAGCTGGCGTTAATTTTCAACTCATAAACATTTTTATTGGCGAAGAAGTGGGGTCGGGTTACGAGCCCTGGAGCCAATCACGACGTGGCTTGAACTGAAACTGATGGTCGTGATGTTAATTGAAGGTATAAAGTTAAATACGCGATCAGTTTACCTATAATTTACTTCAGCCACATTACGTACTCCAAGAATTAACAGGTTATTTGGTGAAGTATCGGCCATATTTTACAAGACTGCATGCACGCGAAGTTCCGTAATAAACTCTAATTGTCTCTTCAGGTTATTCATTTTATGGCGCTAGTGGAAAATTTGACATGAACATTAAAGGCTTATAAAACAGCCCCGAGCAGCACGCAAAACTTTGTAATAAAACCAACATCCCTTTAAATCGAAGTTAGTTTCTATTACTTAAAAGGGTTATTCATTTTACGAGCGCAAACGCCATTTTCGCCTTATTGCTATTTATAATTAAAAAATTAATAAACGCAATAATCCTCAGGCAAATTTTCCTATTCCACAGACAAAGGAAACTGTTAGTTTTCATCTAATTGAGACTAATTATGCTTGCCTTCGCGGAACTTACGATAAGAAACTTGCTAAACTAAATAGGAACTTAAAAACATTTTTATGCAATTTGTTCCATAGAAAATTAGTCCACTAAAACTTATTAAAAATACTTTCGCTACAAAAGATAAAGAACTTTACTTTAAAGTCTATTTTATACAGCGCTTCCTTAGACAATGTTAGTTTCAGCTAACATTGAAATAAAATTCTTAGAACTGCTTTGTAATTTTCTTTTGCCGGATTTGGGGAAAGAGTTCTTTAATTCGTGTATAACTCTTTACTGAAAACATTCTTTCATTCCATATTCTGCCAGGCTTTCTCTATTAAAGTAAGTGCTCAAGCAAGGATTACTTAATTCTTGCGGTATATCATTTATGTACCAGGTGTGTTCAATTGAAACCCATATTTGCTTTATAAAAAATTTATTCTACAATTAATTACAAATAATTACCGTCACAGTCCCATTGTTTTACTAACCGACGTATACCCTGTTCATAGAGTTCGTGTGGCTGCTGATTGAAGAAGTCTTCCACAGCTATCTGTAATTCTACGTCAGACTCAAAATGCCTTGGGGCCTCGGTGGAGTAGTGCGGATACCCGTTTCCACTCGAAATCACAGTGAAATGTGGCCGATCGGCTGGGGTGTTCGAATCTCGACTAGAGCGACCGCATTTCGCTTAGTTAAGTTTAGGGTGCATGTTGAATGAATGTTTAATGTGTAAGGGACGCCCACACTCCCCTGAAATAATGCGAAAACGGTTTCCAGGGGGAAACGGTAGTATGAATGAACGAAAAAAAAATACTCAAAATGCCGACCTCTTAACGCCTCTTTCGCCGGTCCAAAAATATGGAAATCGCAAGACGGTAAATGCGGACTATGCTATGCTCAGTGGATGTTCTAAAACCCTCCATTCCTTTCGTTGCAAATATTCTTTTGCCACATTAGCAACATGGGGCATAGCATGGTCTTGCAGGAAAATGACCCCACGCGTAAGTTTTCCTGGACGTTTCCGTCTTATTGCTTGATGAAGCTTGTTCAAAGTTTCATTGTAAAGACTTGCATTGATAGTTACTCCAGCTTTCTCTCTCTCTATCTACTTCACAAAGTGATTTTTTAAAAAACTTTAAAAAGTTTTAGAATCTGACAATATGAAAATTGTAACAGCATAGCTGCCAATAATTGCTGTGAAAGAAATCTTGACGAAAAACCTGTAATTTACTTACCTTAATAAATTACAAATCAGTTGCAACTAAATACTTGTTCATTTTCACATTTTGCTGGGCCAAAATTTTTAACTACCTGAACTGTCACACAGTTTGACATACAGGTAAATGTCATTCAAAGCTCATTACAGCTGACTGCAGACGGAATAGCTTTTTTTCTAGGCTTGCTGAAATTGACTTTTTAAAAAATCACTTTGTATCAACAAGAGTCCTTCGTGGTCTAAAAAAATGTTAACATCACCTTGCCTGCAGAAGGTTGTGCTTTAAACTTCTTCAGTGGTGGTGAACTTAAATGTTTCCACTGCATCGACGATAACTTACTGGATGGCTTATAGTAATGGCACCAAGTTTCGTCACCAACAACTATTGACAGAAGAACCCAAATTACGATCGATACTATGGACAGATCCTACACTCGCACCAACAATTTCTAAAACTCCTCTAATTGTAATTCGACGATTTTCTCTAATAAGGCCCTCCACACATGCCATATTATTTTCTATTAATGCAGTATACTGTGCACCTGGTCGCGGCACATCTATAGTCCCCCTCTTTTCCATTCTTAAATTTTCGGCACCATTCCTTCACAGTTGGATACGCAATACATGCATTTCCATACACTGCTTGCATTCGCGTATGAATCTGCAGTGACTGCACACCCTCAGCGCATTGTAGCATATATTTTTGTCTATGAGGGTTAAACGAGGACCTAAACGACCACCAAAGCGAAGTAAGAAGGAAAATTAGTAAGAACAATTATACTGAACTTAGGGGCGTATTCTACTCTTGAAATTAATGATAAAAATTCTTATGATTATTGTCTAAAAATGAGGCATAAAAAATTATGGTCGCTTCAAATTCAATAATAATGAACACCATATTTAATACAAATATTATTTATTTCATATATTGGACAAAAACGCATGTCTCATAGCGTTTAATCATTGATTGTCTAATATGTTGATAAATACCAGCAGTTTTGATGATCAATTGAAAATCTCGGAGAACTTTTACATTTTCATTTAGAGTTTGATAAACAATAATCTTTAAGTGTCCAAATAAATAATCACATGAATTGCAATCGAGGGAACGTGGAGGCAATGCAATCAGTCCCGTTCTACCAATCCAATTATTAGGTTAATTGATACTGCAAAATTCTCGTTTGTAATGGAACTTCCTCTAGCAATAATGTTAGCTCTTCTTATAACAATTCCCTATAATTTGACCATTAAGTGTCGGTGGCAAAAACATTCCAATCAAGTAATTATCAATAACGCCAGCCCAAAAAGTACAGGACAATGTTTGTTGATGCCTGGCGTATTACAGCATTTCTTGAAAAATATGTCTCGTCTTAAAAAAGACGCTGGTATGAAAATTGGGGTCACTGCATTGTTCTAATAACCATCGACAAAATTGCAATCTCTATATAAAATCAGCCTCTACATGAAATCATAATATACCAACGTAACCAAAGTTAACCCTGACTGTCCACTACCTGACCATTCTTAACCTGGAAAGATGACCCACCTGGAGTATCTTAAAAACATCCTTTGTGCATCCGTACTGGTTACCAACACTACAGTATCCGTTACGTTACGTTCAACATAAAGTTGAGAGATAGTTATTCTAAATAGTTAACTTTATCGCAACCAAAAAGGTAAACTTTTGACTAACTTTCAAGTGCACATTATAGCTGCATATCTTCAAAGCGATCTATAGTAGTTAGTTTTCGGTTACATGCACTATAACAGGTTTTAGAAGTTAACAAAAAGGTACTTGTAAATCCCTGCTAAAAGATAACCAGAGTAAGTTGTTAATAATTGCACATACTGTTGTGAATAACTAACTATATTGCAATTAGACTGAAAAATATTCACTACTTGAATCTAAGTGGAATGTTATTATTGTTTATTTCCCATTTTTCAATTACTTACTTACAGAAATGACTAAGTAGTTGTTTCTTAAGTAAAAGGTGACCGTTGAGTTATTGTGGTATTTGTTCAAATAAATCCGAAACCCAAAAGATAAAACAATTTGGAAATATAAAAGTATCTTCTAGATTAAAACCGAATTTATTTTATGCAGAAGAAGAGAATAAGTAAAATAAGGGTTTAGCAGTTCCATATTTAGTAAAAACCCGCAGAAAGACTTAAGAAATCGCAGTAAAAACACTGTTTTGGATATTAGGGTTAAAATTGAGACTTTTTGTGAGTACATATATTGTTGTATTTAAAATATTTGTCTAAAAATAGCCATTGTGTGTAATGTATTTTTATTTACTCATTCTAGAAGAAATAAGATGACCATTTAACTTTTAGTTATTTTCTCAGTTCAGTTATTTACCGTCAATATGGTTATCCTTCAAAGATAAACTTCTTGGGATGGTATAACGAATAACCACAGAACACAGCTTTTAGGTATATTGGGGAGATGTCCAAAAGTCGACTTTCAAGGTTAACTTTTGGATATGTCACGAAGGTGCCCAAAAGATAACTTACAATGTTAGAGTTTGGACATGTTTCATGGTTTACCTTTTAGCGACCTTGAGGATGCCTTAAGGTTGCTCTATAGTAAACTAATTTGTGACATACTTAATCTACAGGTTTACTTTTGCTTGACTAATGGTGACTCTGTATTTTTGAGAGATTAACTTTTAGATATCTTTTGGTAACTTTGGTTATGTGGATAATTATTCATGAAAAATTTGTGAAACACCATCACAGTTTGATGGGAAACACCAACATCAATAAAGATCCGTCTTGTACTAGTACTAGGTTCAGCCTCAATTATCACAAGAACATGTTCTACAGCAATACTACAGACTATTCGGCTGGCACTACAATCTGCAGAAAATTTCACAGAGAATCCATTTTCTCCATGACGACGATGGATGGTCACAAAATACCTTGCACTGGATAATGCCGTGCTGGTTAGGACAGCTTCATTCGAATTTCCATTCGCTCGACCATAAGAAAATGAATATCTCTCATTTCCGCAGTAGTGTGATTATGTATCATGAAAGATTTACAAAAATACTTGTAAAAGTTCTGAAACTAATTTTAATTTAATATTTTATCAAATAATTAAGACATACTTCTTTTGCAAAATATTCAAGAAACAATTCACACTCATTTTTTACATTTCGAATGACCATAACTATAAGACTTGAATGTGGTAGACAATGATGTGGTTGAAATAAAATCAGTAGTTTGGACTTCCATTGTCTTTATTTTAAAAACACAGTAATTACACAACGTTTCGACTGTTAGGTATCTACAGTCGTGATCAGGTGAATACTGTATTCACCTGATGACGACTGTAGATACCTAACAGTCGAAACGTTGTGTAATTACTGTGTTTTTAAAATAAAGACAATGGAAGTCCAAACTACTGATTTTATTTCATAACTATAAGACTTTATCAAAAATCTGAAGAACAAGATACGTTTCTAAAATCATTCAGTTACACACTGTATAAACGATACTATTGTAATTATCACGACAGAAATCGATACATACTTAACCGTCATATAGAGCGCACTTACAAAGATATGAAAATACGAAACAATTTTACAGCCAAGTGAACAAAATGATTAACAAAATCAATACAATATGGTAATTCCCAGGGGAGATTGAAACCCCAGCATAGAAATGGAAAATAAAAGTTTTGAACAGATCGTTGAAAACATGATAATAGTAAAGAGAAATAAGAAATGGTAGATACTAGTGGAATTTTGAGGTGTCCAGAAGACAACAATTGGGCACTCCTACTTATCCTTAAAGTCGTCATAACTGCGCAGATATCTCCAAACAGAAAAGTAGAAATCAAACTAACCACATTTACGTTAAAGAAAAGGGAAACAACTTGCTATTACACATACGAATTGGAATACCTACAGATTTTCACTATTGATTTTATCCTCACATTTATTTTGCTTATCCGGCAGCCAATAATTTATTTTTAATGCTGCACATTCTAAGCTACTGCTAATTGTCTTTTAATTCAAACTAGCTGAAGACCTTTTTGTGGACTGAAATAGTTTTTCCAGTTTTCATTAACGTTATTACTGGAAAATTTCATGAATAAAGGTAGCAACAATACTTGATATTGTACACTATAACCATATTTTACAAAACGCAAATGATACTTTGCAAACCCACATTCACATACACTAACGTTTTAACATTCCAGATGAGTCATACCAGTGAAAATCAACAATAACTTAAAAAATAGATATATGGTAGATGCAAGGCAAAATTATGTTACAAGATTCTCATTCACTGCCTCTAACACTCAATTTCCATTGCGTAATCATTTTGGACCTACATCCTCTGGAATTAACAAATTTACCTTCGTTTCTTAATGAAGTATCCCGACGCCTAAGTATTTCTCGGGCAGTGGACTTCTAATTAGATAGTGCCTGTTGTATAAATAGCGGGCTGCAGCTGCATTTCCAGGGCATTCGTCAAAAATAAGCAACAAATCTGATATTTCGTTATTTGAAAACAGCTTAAAATTCAAGTAAATTGATAAGCTCCACTTAGTATTGCCATTAATATGTAATGTATTAATAATAATAATAATAATAGGCAATTTCAACAGGATGAAATTGCCTATTATTATTATTAATACATATATAAAGTATGAATTTCAACGAAGTAAGGCAGCAAACAATTAATAAATATGTAACATTGATAAATTTAGTTTAATATAAACACAAGTGATTTTGGTTGCCATGCTATATGTACATCGAGTTCCGTCAACGACTTTTAAGGGAGTAGGCTGTTATGTTCGTTTAAAAGTTGTATCGCTTTATTTGAATTGGTCACGATCTAATGGCCGCTCCATAGAACTTAAAAACGCAATTTTAATGGCAATTTTGTATTGACTACAGTTTGTTAGTATTTTTCCGTTCAGAAATTAATTTATGACCAAATCCGTCTCGATGTTTCTTTCTTTGTGAACCATACTTGCCAAGCTAGAAAACACTTCTCAGAATTCCCTTTTCTTGCTGCGTTAGTATGTCAATAACGTTTCCCGAAGTTCTTCTCGAAAACTGCACGCGGGGATTCCTTCTCGAACGAAAATTAGGCTTAGGTGGCGTTTTTTGGCAACGCGGGGAAAAGAAGTCAGTAGGCAACAAGCTTGTCCGAGACCAACGTTCATGTAGAGCGGGTTTTTTTCGCGGCACCTGTTAAATTGTGGTTATCGTACCGAATATTGCTTTAGGCAATTAGGATCATTTCGACGATGTCGGATCTAATAGTTTTAACAGTGTAGCCTGGTTACAGAAGAATCAAGTGTGATTGTTTTTTTTCTTAGATTCATTCGGATGAAAACGTTTGAACCCGTGAAAATGTGATTGCTGATCTGTTGGTGATACAAGCGTTTGAAATTCCTGTTGCCCTCAAAGTCGACTGTCCCCATTGGAAATAATTCAACTGATCCTGTTGGGATTAATCTGCTACCTCAGGAGCGTACCTACCAACGCTTCGTCCGATTGGTTTCCTGAAGCCTTCTACCTTCCCGGACCGGCAAAATACCCCTTTCTCGACTGTACCTGCACCTGGAAATCAACCCCCCCCCCGCCGAATTGTGCCTGCCTCCACCGGAATTCAAGGTAAAGAACTAGTTTATTTTTGTGCAGTGTAAAAGAAACTTTTTTTTCTCGCGAACACTTGCAAAATTCCACGTTATTGAACTTGTTTTATGCAACCTAAAAGCGATCTTCAGTCGCCATTTGTTTGTTGTTAATTGTAAAAAGATATTAATACTGTATTCTTCCTTTAAACTCTACGCCATTGACCACACAGATTTATTGAAATATGCTAAACATCGTGTGTCAACGGCGGCGAGTTTTGTTTTCTTGGACGTTCAAATATTATTTGAAAAACCATAAAAATGCCATTTCCTGTCTTTTCTTTTTGTATCGCCATTTCAATAATTTCATTATATGTGTTTTAAAATTTACTGCCTCTTTTATTTTTGTGTACTCTGTATTTGTTTGTGTACGAATTTTTCAAGCTTAAATATATAGGAAGAGGCACAATAAAGGTGAGTTCCATTCTCGTAAGCTGTTCGCTTCTCGGCCTTCCACGAGGACCTACAATCAGATGGATTTGGAAGGTGGGGCCCACAAATTTTGAATTACCCTGTACACAACTAAAGATTTCCTCCCGTAAGCGATTTTCACGAACTCCTCCTACTCCTCTGAGCTAAGCTGTAGGTCGTTTCCATCTATCTGGTTCCGGGTCGTCGGAAAAACTCGACTGGCCCGTAACAAGGCAACTTATATTAAGCTGTGTAGCAAAACGTTATATATTATAGTAAAAGAATAAAATCAATGAAAGCGTTCGGAATTATAAACAAAAAATGATAAATTATGAACGTAAAAAAGCGTTTAGATAGGTGTGAGCACGAAACACAAATCAAAGAAAAAGGAAAAGCAAGAGAAGAGATGAGAATTGAGGAAACAGGAATATTATTAACATAGAAAAAAATTGAGTAGAAAATCCACAGGAAAAATATAACTTAAATCCACCCACGATGGGAGATTTCAACAAATTAAAAAAGAGAAGCAATAGATGAAACCTAAAGAACAAAGAGATTTACAGAGAGATCGTATAAAAAACGAGATAAATACGTTACAAAACAGAATAGATCAGCTTGCCACAGCATTTAAATATCCACTGTACTTAGACTCAGCAAAGATATACAGGGTTTCTCAAACGACGTAGGAATTAAATTAAAATGTAAATAAAAAAATAAAAATCTATAATTTACGCTTAGTGTTTCTACTTAGAAGATTTATTACACCAGACAAATACTTTAAAACCTATGTGCACTGGCCGAAAACTATTTTCTAAATATTTGCTTAATTTGGTGGAAAAATATAATTTCCCATTCATTCTTGCTTCTTTTGTAAGAAACCCTGTATATTGTATATGAATTGCGCATAGAACGAAAATCGGTACAGCACTGCGTACAAACAAGATGGAAAAATATATAAAAATAAGGAAAAGAAGAATAAGCAGAGATAATTATTTTCTATATATTTGCATCGAGATTTTTCATTCGACATTTTCACCAAGCACCAAGGATTGCTAGTACTGCTACTAATTATAGTTAATAGACACAAATAGACTTGAAAGTAATCAAGCGCTAATAAGCAGCGCCAAGAAAATGCATTTTACCACATCGCAAAAGTAGAGATAATTTAACTTTTTCAAATTTAATTAGATTTTAAAAAGGCCATTGTTTTAAAATTCGATTGCCAATATTGGCAGCTCTTCAAATATAAAAATAATTTTATTTACGATTTAATTTTGAAGCTGCAGTTTGTAAAGCAAATTTATTTACAGTACTAATTATTACTTTGTACCCAGAAGAAGACCGACAACTGCAGTATCAGATTTTAATTTAGCTTTAAATTAAGATAATCCCAGCTTATTAAACATGAAAGTCACATTAAAGCTAATTTTCTATTAACACCATCCATAACCACCCTCGTTTTTTCTTAAATTAAATTTTTAAACCTCTGCATAAATTCATCCTCAATGTAAGAATTGGGTCATTTTTCTTTGCATAACGTATTTTATCGTAACACGCGCCAGATAGCAATACTAATATTCAGCAGCACCAATAGGTGGTTGCAAAAAGTGATCATTAATAAAGCCATTTTCTAATTAGAACTTCAACTGTCCTTATGTATTGTTGGTAGTATCTTATTCTTAAGTGTTTAATCAAGCTCTATACTTAAACTATCATTATTGAGTAAGCCTATGAAATAAATGGTTGAATAACGTTTGAGAACGATGTTCTTTTCGTCTGGCCATTTCCGTTGGGTTTTCCTTGATTTTGTTTGATATTTAATTTTCAAGACTGCTGACTGATATTGAGTTGTATTTGTTGATGTAGTAGCTTTGGAAGCTTCAGCCATCCCAATTTGTGGTTTCTTATCTAAAAACAAACATGTTTGAGAACATTAGTGATATGTATTTAACACATGTAAATAAACATGTGTTTTGTGTGAATTTGAATCTTTCTTGTGTGGATTTTTGTAATGCTCATTTGTTCTATTTTTAAATGTTTTTTTTTTAATCTATTTAATTTTATTTAACAAAAATATGTAATTTTACCAATACATCGGATTGTATCCAAAATATGTGGAATTGCTTCGATAACAACAAAATGAATTTAGATTTAAGATAATTTAGAATATAAAAAAAGGTATTTGTAAAATTTAGATTTAGCTACATTTTGTAATTGTGTTCTATGTTCTAATAGGCTATAGAAACTTGGGAGATGCGTTACAGATTTAAGCTAAAAGTATTGCTCTTTCAGATTTTTTTCTGGATATTGTTTATCTCCTTGACGGCCTACACAGAATATTCAGTTAGATTTCGTTTCCTTGACGACCGGCACAAAATAATTGTATAGTGGTGGTTGTTTTATAGGACAGTAGGCTGTTGATCAATGAAGCGTAACTATGTTCGCTCAGGCTCTCAATAAATTTCTAAATTTGCAGAATATTATTAAGTTGGAGTTAATAGAACTACTCATAAACATTATGGTTTCTTCGTGAATTTTAAAGCAATTTCAAAGACCACATTAGTGAATTTAAAGAAGAAAAACGTTTTCGAAAATAAAATTAGAAATCTGCGTACGTGGCGCCAGTAGATATATTTTGTTTCGATCGTGTTTTGTGCTTTCGCTACGATTGACGTTACTAAATGTCAACAAATTTACGTTATGAAACGAAAAGTTCAAAATATTTAACTTACTTAACTTCAATTAATTATACACAATTAATATGTTTGTAAAATAAGAAACATCTAGTAAAAATTTTAAATAATTTGATTATCTACAAATTTAATAAAATTAATGGTGATTGGATTTATCTACGAAAGGTTATGTTTATGAATTCTATCGATTTATCGATCGAACAATATTAGAGAACAATTCAAACAACAGACAAGTGCGAAAAAGTCTATCTGAATTGATCTTAATAATTTGTTCGTTCGTTCGTATTTAAATAAGAACACAAATAGTTTCCTAAAATTTTATTGATTTCTCGTATGTTATTGATTAATTTGTAATTCATGCTTCAACCTTCAATAGTCTTACACTGTAGTTTCGAAAACAAAATCAAACGCGATATATTTATATTCCAGCATATTAAAAATCTTGAGAGTAAAAGTAAATAATTTGTTTGTGGAAATCCCCCAGATTTATT